>JBBUKS010217313.1:0-22729 GCA_038050645.1 Hedychium gardnerianum
ACAACCAAAGTCTGCTCCCCAGAAACGTTTACTCCACCGACCGGTACTATGTGATACCTGTCGAAGTCATAACTAGTACGCTCCTATCAGATCGACGATCCCTCTTTTGTCGATCGGGCCCCAAGTGCCCCGGTCGGGTATAACTCCTCTCTTACTCGACCAGAGAATCTTCGGAGAACTCTCCCCCGGTCGGACATAAGAAGCAGCCTCATTATGGATCCTGTTCCCTTGTGTATAAAAGTTAATCCCGCCGCTCCCTGTACGACCACGACACCTCCTTCTTGTACGACCGCGACACCCCCTGTTGGCACGATCAGGGACTGTGCAATCAGAACACTCCCAGCAGTATCTCAGGCACGTCCCCGAAATTCAGGGAACGACGGTACTTCCAGGTCAGAACATGCTCTACCATGCTGTCAAAGCATGCGTCATTAAATGCTAGTCGTACACACTCTTGAAGGTTATATAAAGGGTTCAACGCCGCTACAGAAAAGGGAGGTCTTTCTACTCTCACTCTCATGTTTTCAGTTCTTTTACCTCCGAGCTATCTGACCTGACTTCAGCGTCGGAGCGGGATCCCCAGGCTCTACGCCTGGAGCTCTCAGCTAATCCTCCGTCCCTTTCTTTGGTCTGCGCAGGCACCCGACCGGAGACTTGAAGTTGTAGATCGACGGTGCAACACCGATCGGAGTCAAGTTAGGCAGATCGGCTAGATCACTCCACTCTGCGGTCATCCAGTCAGCGATTCGGCTTTCCAGCGGATCATCCTCCCGTCTCTCCCGTCTCTGCACAGGATCATCCATTATCGTTGATTACACATTCTTGAGCTTCTTCATCTTCAACGGCGGCCCCCTTCTTCCTCATCCTTAGCTTCCGTAATAGCCTCTTCCTTCGAAGCCTAATCTTTTTGGCGAGCTTCATCCTCAACTTCTGCTCGAGTTTCATTTGCAGCTTCGACTCCAAAGGGAGATTCTCCACCGACACAGCCGATTGCTCGGGTGGGGCATCACCCTCCTTCCCATCCGTCACCGAAGAAGCACGAGCAATTGTAAACCTCCTTTCCACCAAAGAAAGCGAGGAGATTCTTACTCCATCGAGGGACCTTGGTTGAAGTATGAAGTCCTTATGCGACCTCAACACTAAAAATGCAATCGAATATTGCGTAAATCAAATCAATACAAGTCGAATCAAGAAAAAAAAAAAGACAGGAAAACTTTAGCGAACAAAAAACAGCATTTTGAACAAGTGCTTGTGATCTTATGCGAAAACAAAGAACAAATCTGTAAAAATTATTTGAGCAAAAAATACCAGCCAAATGCTCGTAGAAATTCCGCAAAGAGGAATAAGTACAGTAGCCAACGACACAGAAGGGGTTCAAGACTTGATAGATAAAAATAAAAAAAAAGGCGGAAAGTTTACTTACATGGAAAGGGCGAAATGGAATGAGTTGCAGTTGCAGCAGAGGAGAATAGAGGAGCGGAGAGACGAGGAAGAAGAGCCATAGCCGCTTCCCAAGCGGATTGGCCGCGAGGATAGGAACACTCTTCAAAGGGCCTGATGCGGGTCGATTTAGCAGTGCGATCCGGATCCAATTCAACTATAAATTACTGACATTATTGAACAATGAACACACTTTCATTTGACGGTGTTACCGGGCTGGGCACTAGCCCGTTGGCCTATTTACCTGTTCAAGGATCCACCTCGAATTCCTCATGTAGTTTTGAATTTCCTCGGTTCACTCGGTTAAACCGGATTCTACAAAGAGTCTATTCCGGTTCAACCGGACCATGCGAACCGGATAGCCGAACGACTGAAGCTTGGTTCGGGTTTTCCAAACTTCTAACAGTGAAGTGAAACAGAACCTATTCCTCTTTTAACCTAGCTAGCAGCGACTTCGAGCGAAGATAGCTAGGACTCTGACGATGTCCATGGCGGATCCCTCCTCCCCAACCGCACTGAAAGCTGCTTCCACCTCCTCTGAGGACCAGGAAGATGCTTTCCTACAGTTCGTGGAGTACGCCAGATGTATGCTCTCCTCTAACGTTGACGAGGATACTGATGCCGGAGTCTGCGATGGTGGAGATGCATCTGCCCCTCCTTGGAGCTGGGTCGTCTCGAGAATCCTCAAGTCATGTGTCACATATTCCAGCGGTGTTACCCCTGCCATCCTCCTCTCTGATCTCTTCCAGGTAGTTCACCAATCAAATCCCGCTCCTTCTCTTGATTTTGCCCTTCTACTTTGAATGATGCATTCTGATTTTGTATTGTGGACATGCTGGATAGGCTTGGATTGAGCAGCGGAGATACATGACCTCCAAGAAAAAGCTAGAATGGAAAATTCCACTGGAGAAGAGGCATAAAAGAATGAAGCTACCACATACTGTCACCATTGATTCTATTTATGAGAAGAACTTCCTCTCTCCAAGCAGTGTCATTGAGACCGTTGTCATAGACACTTTCCTTCTTCCAGGTACAGTGATGTTAATGTATTATTCTAGTCACAGTATATAAATTTTCTCTGCACCCTCCTTTTAAGAATCGTTGTTGGCGTTCATAGAGAATTAAATTATCGCTCAGTTTCTTGGATAATATTTGTTTTGTTTCTTCTTTCTGAATGAATGCATCTGCAGAAACTATAAGTGAATCTATTACCTCTTTCTTCAATTTTTCCTAATATTGCTTTGTATAACCTAGTCGTAGCTGGAAACACAGATCTTCTGTATAATTCAGATCTTATAGATTTCATCCTATGGCGCTCATCCCATTTTAATCATATCTTTACTAGGTACAAACATATACTTGCTTAGCTTGGGAGACATGTGGAGCTCATGTACCATTGATCTGTATCTTCATCGTAGGTAAAATTTGTAACACAAGAATAACCAGCATACTCAATGCCCAATATATGAAGCCAACTTTTGAGCATCCAATTCTTAAGAATGATTTTCAGTTTAGGCAGGATTGTGTGGTTTGAGCTCCAACAAGTGCTATAACTTCATATCTAGTTCTAAACAGGGGGAATCGTTTCCTACGAATCATTCCCCCTGATTAGCACTATATCATTTCAAATAGTTTATAAAAATATTGAAGGAATGAATAGTTGCATCACAGTGTGGATTTGGCATGTGCTTAGGATAAGCATAACATCATGGTAATTTGCAGATTTCTGTAGATTAATTTTTCTTATTCATTTTGAGAGCATAATATTGATTTGTTCTAGTGTTTCTCTGTATGGAACAAGTACTATGTTATACAATGTGTTAAATTTTCATCCTTGTTTCATGTATGTACTATTTGAACTCTTGCTGAATATATAGCAAACCGATGTGTTAGGTCGGGTTTCCTATAAATTGTCAAACCTTGGCGATTAAGTGTTACTTTAATTCTTGGTGGTGGATTTGAATCCTATTCTTCATTTTGCTTTTAACTACTAAATTTTAGCTGATATGAAATGACACCAAAAGAGAGGCAAGCTGGAATAGTTTTTTATGTGGCTGAAACTATCTTTTGCCAAAAAAAAAGGAAACTGAAAACTCAACTTTCACTTTTCATGTTGATAAGAATAGACATTTGGGTTGCAGGCTTAATATATAGCAATAACTATCATCATGTCAAGCCAATAGTTTTGTTTCATTGGTTACAACATCCTGGCGACTACTTTGTTTTTTTTTCTTGAATACATTGGTCCATGACAAAACCTGATCTTGGCTGAGTCTTTGACAGCAACGACAGTCATACATAGGGATGTTTCTCTGAAATTGTGCCTCTTCTGTTAATCTTCCAATTCATAGCTAATAGTTCTTTTGTTTCATTTCATTTCATTTTTTTTCCTGAATTTTCTTCCTTAAAATATTGAATTATTTCTCTAGTTGGTTATCCAACAGATATGTTTTTTAAAAAGCAATCACTTGGTCTACCTATGTCACCACCTAGGTGGCTTTTGAAGTGTTGCAAAACATATAATTGCAGATACTATGATTTGGTGGAGTTTCAGATTCTGAAGAAAGGCCGTGAGATTTTCCTAACAGGATGTTGTCTTCGAAGTGCTATGGATGGGTCTGGTCATCGTCGCCTTTTGCCTACGGAATATCTCATTGTATTATTGGATGAGGTAATCTTACGAAATCAATTATTTGGTGCCTTCAGATTATTTGGTAGATTCTTTGATTCTAGTTTACCATAGTAAGCTAGAGATGGAGTTGCATCTAGACTAGTATTGTTGTATCACTGTTGATTAATTCATTTATCCTATTTTCCCAAGAAAAATTACAAGTAGTAAGATATTTCCCTTAATAAGTTTATTTTGCTTATGAGATTGTGGTTGACATGCTATATTTTTTTAGATCAGAGCATCAAGCTATTGAGAAATAACATATGCAAAAAAAATAAAAATGAGTGCACCAAAGATGGTAATCTGAAATGGATGTGTTGAGGTCACTAGCAAAGATGATTCGTTTTTTTTATAAAAAAATAATATTATCATCCATGAGTAATTAGACAGCTCTAATAGATAATAGTGCAACAAAATAGTATAGGCCCTAAGAAAGCTACCCTATGCAAGATGACAATATTGTAACTTTCCTTAAACTGTTGGACCCCACCTACAATGATGGCTTGACAAATGACACAAGTGTCTTTGATATAAGTAAATAAAAAAATGATTGCTACCAAGCATGCAGAAAGATGCAATAAAGGTCAAACACAACCCTTGCAACTAGGCTAAAAATGATGTGGAAAAGCAAATTAAGAAAGCTAATAAGAGATATTTAGAAATGCTCAACCAAGAGGCTCCTCTAGCTAGCTCCTGGTTTTAATCAATTAATAAATTTTTAACATAAATTTTATGTTTCTGTTTTGCTGACTGTACCCTAAATTTTGTAGGATCAAGATGAAGATGCACTTTTGCTTGGTGCACAGTTTTGTTCAGATTCTTTCTCATCCATATCAGTTGACGCATTTAAAAATGATATTTCTTATTCCTTTTATGCAAGGCAAGTCATTCTGTCACTGAACAGTTTATTAGTTTTTTTTCTTGTACTTGTTAACTAAACCTCTCATCAATACTCTGGTAGCCTTTTTATTTTGTTATTTTCTCAATAAAACCTAAGATCATAAGATATTACCACTGTCATATTAATGATTTTTTTAGCTGCAGTTTTTTATTTTGCTATTTTATGGATCTTTAAATTAACTTTTAAGGCAAATTATACACACCCCTTTAGTTTGCCAATATTCCATCTGTCTCACTTTTTTCTGAAATATCCACATTAGTTCATAATTGACTTATTAAATCACATTTAAAATAAACTACATTTTATTGCACCTAATAATACATCTATTAACTTATATTTGATTAGATTGAGTTAGTCATATTTCAACTAAAGTGGTAGATAAATATGGCAGTACATGCAAGCAAGTAAATTATAGGGGTTGTATATTTAATTATCCATAACTTATACTAATTTAGATTAATTTAGACATTTTGTATACTAAATTGGAGTTTATAGAAAAAGTATGAAATTATGAATACATGGTATATAGTATGCAAAGTATGCGCATATATTTTATCTAATGCCAACATAATTTAATAAAAAGTGCCTTATTAGATCATATCTAAATAAAATCGAAATAAAAAAAATAATACTTGGATTCCAATAGGTGAATCTTTAAACAAGAAATGCCTCACAACTGTAGAATGCCTTTTGGTTTGATCAAAATCTATGCTTGATGCGCCTAGATTATGATAAGAAACTCCAGATTAAAGTAATTATGAAAATCTGTCCTGAATGTAATAGAATTTATAGTTTTTATGATCCTTTTCAACCCTTAATTCTATTGGAAATATATGAAATGACTGCCATGGTTATGTTTCCTTTCGTGTTAAGACTTAAGATAGAGAATCAAGATCCCTTTTATAGTGCTGCTTGAGCTAAGTGTCACAGCCCACCAAATTTGAAGTTCAATAGAAGCTCTTGATCCACTCTTTGGTCCACCCTCTTGGCTCATGGTGTGGCATATGGGGTTCTTCCTTAAGAACATTGTAGATATTTCTCTAAAATCTTCTTATCATAAAAATATCTAGATATTTTGTAAGGGCTTTCTAGACACGCAATGTGTACTGTTAGATTAAATTGATTCTAACAGGACTTATCAAATCTATGATGAGGCTATAAATACCTTCTTTCACTTGTAAATTTTCCCTTCACTTGTAAATCTTACTCAATTCAAGAATAATAAGCACCCTCCTTACTAATTTCTCAAGACCTCTCAATCTCGGCTTCTCTTGTGTGGGTCTATACCGAATTAGGCTTACTTAGCAATTTTATAGGAATAAGTTGTCTAAGTGTCACAGTATTACGAGTGAATACTGCTAAAGTCAAGCCTGTGACATAATGATCTTCATGGACTCCAAAGCAACTTATCAGATATATGATAAGGCTAACTGGATTCTGTCGATTGAAATAAGTTGGGCTTCATTATTGGATAATTATTTCATATAAGGAAGAAAAGAAGAAGAACCCAGGTGTCCAAATATGTCTACCTTTCATTCACATGGAGGTGACCGGCTCGGCCCCATGGAATTTTCTCATTGACCACCGGGTAAATTCGGGAAGCGCAGATGGGCCACGGGGAATAGACCAGCACCACGAGTGGTTCGAGCGCTGTAGGCATTTATTTGCGCTGTGTGGGAATCAAACCCTCGTTGCTTCGGAAACCCGTCTTACTATCGCACCAAGCCCCAGGGGGCAATTATTTCATATAAGGGAATATATATTGCATAGACAGGAGCAATCATCATACTTTTATAATTAAAAGAAAATCAGCTATACCTAGAGCTTCCATCAAAATTTGGACTTTTGGTTTATACTTTTTGAGTTAATTATTTTGGAAATTCTTTCAAGTTTATTCTCCATGCTAATATATTATATGAAGCTTGCCAAGCTCGAATTGTTTTTGTGATGTTTTTTATTCTATGAATATTTGAAGATGAAATATAAGGTTGTCACCAAACAATCTCATATTATATTTCAAATGCTCTTTCTTCCTTCCTTTTCAGAATTGATTCAATTGGTTCCTTGGAAAGTTTTAGAGGTGCAGAGAGGAAAGGGGTCACTTTAGTTGATAATGAAGGTACCAAGATAAGGCTTGTGTTGTGGGGTGATCAAGTTCTCCTTGCCAATGTTTTTAGGTAAACAGTTTGCTAAATTTGGTCATTATGGTGTACTTGTGTAGCATTCACCAACATTTTTAGAAAATTTTCAGTCCCGGAAGTATGCTTGCTTTAGACAAACCTTTTATTGCTCACATTGAAGATGCCAACATTACCAGTCAAGAATTATGTCTTGAATTTGGAAGTGCCACTCGGATATATATGGTTCCATTCTCGCAACAGGAGGAACAAGTAGGTTATACATCTGAAATATGCCAATCATGTTTCTTGGTTTTGATGATTTGTCATCTAATATACTAGGTACTAATTTCTTCCACACAACTGAGGAGTCCAGGGTCGAAATTGTCAGGCACATTATGTCAAAACCAAGGGCTAAACGTTTCTCAAGTTATGCTACCACTAGATTCACAAGGATCAGTTGACTTCAAGAACTACCCTCTTCAAGTATGTATCCTTTCTTAGCTTTTAGTGCTCATGTATTTCTGCGCCACTACTTAAACTACTGGAAGCCCTGTACATGCATGATGATGCAAATTCTGATTGAGTTCTGAGTATAAGGTTTACAAAATGACTTTGAGAAAATGTAACAAAATGTGTGACAATGCCTAATATTATACCATGTTGGCACAGATGGTTGGTGAACAACAATTTTCTCTTATATGCCTATCATATTTAGTTAGCTACACACTTTCTGATGTATGATTGTCATGGCTTTGTCACTAAACTGATGTTGTTTCTCCTCCATTTTATCATATCTTGCTCAAATTGCCTGATTCTACCAATAGACCACTTGTTCAATTGCGTTATTTTGTGTTCCGCAAGGAGAAATATCATTTTCGACATAGCCAAATTTACAAAGATCATACATATGAACCATTGGACATAAGTTACATTTAGCTACTACTATACATAAATGATCCTATTATCTAATGAACTATTTGCATGACTCAATATGGTATAACAATGTCAAATTTGGAAATGAATCTTGCTAGTTTCCGAAATCAAATTTCACATTTACTCTAAAGTCTAAATTCCCTTTATATTGTGGATGAAAAAGATTCTTTTAGCAAATAGATATTTTATTCACAATTGTTCCCTTTTGGAAACCATGCTTTTTTGCTCAATGTAAGCATAATTTATCTAAAATCTTGTTCTGTCTTTAGCAAATGATGTTTTCTTTGTTGTCAGTATTTTTTTTATTTTCTTAATTAGCGTCATTGTGACTACTGCAGTTACTTGTTGCTGACCTCCGAGATAAAATGACTGGGGTCAGTATCTATGGTGTTGTTAGATACATTCACAGGGAAGTAAACAGCTTAGAAACTATATACAGGGTAAAGCTTGAAGATACAACTGGAGCAATTGTGGCAAAACTGCACTTTGTTAGATCTTGGTGACTATCCTTAAACAGTGTCGTTCTTATTTATCTTAATTAATTAAAGATTCTATGGTTTTTTCAGCTGAATTTATATCACCAAAATTTGTTTTTACCTGTTTATCTGCTCTGCAGGTTAATATTCTATAGCCTATACCATCTAATAATCACAAGTAAATGTATCATTAAAACTTTTTCTCTAGTTATTCCAGCGTTAGAAATGCTAAGATCTGTTTGTTTCATTTAATTTTCAATTCCTTTATCGCATCATAATTTAACACTCATTTTTTTCAGGTCACTTGGACATCTTGGAATAGGTCATTCAGTATTCATCTCAGGCTTGACTTGTTCTTTGAATGCAGACAAGAAGTGAGAACTCCAATAGTTTCTGTAGTTATTGTTATCGATTCCTGGCGACTTAAATACAGTCATGTTTAAGTTTTCCATGAAAGATCAAGTGATGCTTATCTTGAACATATATTCTCAATCAAGCAACATCTTTTTGTTTTTTTCCTTTTTCAGGCTGGAAGTATCATGGTTTGAGAAGGATGTAGGGAATACTTTAGTTAACCTAAGCTGCTTGCCAGCATTATTGAACTCATCATGCCTTCACAAGTCATCTTGTATATCTGATATCTCTAAATTGACAAAGACAAAGACACATGTAAGTATCTATAACCTTTTGTTTCATGCTTTACATTAAACTTTCACAGATTTAAATTCTTGTTCTGTTTTTAATATTAGTTTAGAAGACTATGTTGAAGAATGCCTTACAAGATGCTGAAAGCGTTTGATAATTTTATTCAAGCGGAAGTTTCTTTTTGCGGATTCTTGGATGCTGACTTGACTGCTACCATGTTTCTTCACCTTGTGTAGAGCATGTATCTCGAGTTTAGGCAGTTGGGTCACTTAAGGGATGTTTTGTGAAATGCCATGTAGCTCTGTTAGACTTTAAAGTTCGACTATGTATATATTCTTGTTATGAATTTTCTTCTTTCAAAATTTGAATAATATTTGCTGATTGGTCTCTTATTGGCAGATATGTCGCACCTGTGTTGTCAGTATTGAGCATCATGATGTTTGCTTGATTAAATCTCATGCCATTTGTGGATATCCTGTGAGAGATTCATCAGACGGATCCTTGATTTGTAGTTTCTGTCACTTGGAATGTGATGGTGAAATTCTTGATAGCTTTCAATTGAAAGTAACACTAGGTGATGAAACTGGTCAGTTGTCTGCATGGTGTACATGCCAAACTGCTACAGAGTTGCTGCAGATCACCCCAGATGAATATATTCAGCTACCTGTGGTATAATCTGTTAATTCAACAAATATTTTGATCAGCTGTCTTCGAAGTATTCTATCTGTTAGTTTTTTTTTTGGTGGCATTGGCATACACCTTATCATAGTCCATAAAAAAAGGATTTAAACTTTAGAAAGCAGAAGGAAACTAACTTTTCAGAACAATACATTGAGATCATCTTGCAAAATTCATTTTCCAATTTATTTTTAATCTAAATATAGCCTTGTATAGAGTTCAATTAAGGAGTATGATCTATGTAGCTGACCCTATCACTGGAACTGTGATCTAAAACATATGCATTGTGCCCTTATGACATCAATGTTGACCCAATACAATTAGATGCCTACTTGCCAGCCAATCAACATCTATCAAAGGGAATGCTGTCTAGGCTCAGCACATTGTCGGTTGATCATGCTATCCTGAATTATATAACATTTGCAGGGTCTGTATATCCATGGATGAGTTTGATAAATCTAACTGGACAAACCTTTAGGATTCGTGCTCTCGATGGCTCCTCAATGGTCTGAAAGTCAAATGCTGAACAAAATGGTGGCATTATCAAAAAAGTCTTTCTTATGCTTTTGTCATCCAGTGTTGCAGCACTATGAGATGCTGGTAGCATAAATTTGTTTGATTTGCTAGTTACTATATATCTTACCACTCGACTAGCAGTTTCTAGGAGTATCATTTTTGTAAAATTATTATGCAGGAGAGTTCCAGCTGGAAGATATTCTATCACTAGTACTTGTTTATTTTATACCTTTTCATTATGCTTATTATTAACAGTAGTTGCAAAAACTTATCACTGTCCTCAATTTCAGAATACACATCATATTGCTGGTTACTTTGTGCTAGCCTATATCACTTTATATTCTTTTTGTGTCATGCCATGATAATTAGCCTTGTCTCTATTCGTAATTGATGTGATATGATCTCTGCAATGTGTAGGTTGAACAGGCTATGTACCTTTGCACACTGACAGGTGAGAGGCTGATTGTTGCTGTCATAAATTGCAGAAGGGACACCGATGGGTCTTCTGTAGACCTGTATGGTGATGTGATCTTTGAGGTGGTGCGAGCACAAAAATGTGAATGAGATGTTGCTGCTAATCTTCTTATGACTGGCGATATTAGATTAGTGAAAAGTGTAAATGTTAAGAAATGTAGCTGTGCCCTTGGGGTGAGTTCTTGCCTCTAAACTCTGTTTACTTGGATGGAAAATATGAAGGGGAGAAGGGAAAATGATAAAAGATGCAATCGATGATGGAGCTACATATGTAAATTTGTCTTTCTCTGCCTCCTAACTTTCCATCCAAGTAAATGGACCCTAAGTGATGCTTATTAATTATTCTATGGCATCCTAATTTCTCAGTTTTTTAGGTCTTTTATTGCAGAGTGCATCATGAGAGCAAGCTGAGGTATCTGGCCGTTTTGCCATGGGTTAAGTTATATTCTGCCACATCCTGATGTTGTAAACAGTGGGAAAATGCATAGAACTAGTCAGCGAGGTATGCTCACCATCAATCTAGTGGATTGCAAACGTATGCCGTGGATTGAAGTTCTCACTGATGCTTTTACAGCAGTATTAATGTCTACACCTCTTTTTCCTGACAACGATCGAGTAATTTTGTATGGTGCATTATGTATAGGTTTAACATATGCAAACTTGCAGAAGTCAACTTCTGCGGATTGGTTATACCATTTATTTAAAACGGATGGAGGTGTTGGCATAGAGCTCGTATGGAATATCTATTGCCCGCCAACAACATTTAAAAGAGTAACTATTAAGTTATATTTAGTCGATTGATTTAAATAAACATATTGTGGGCTGCCGCCTGGTGTACATCCCGGTCAACGTTACAGCATCAAGTGGGGGTTATAGTTTTCCCTTCTGAAGAGTTCTTCAGCTCTCTGCTCCATCATTTCATTTCTCCATCTAAAAATCGGGGTGATATTACTTATCTCCAATCTCCTCTTTTCCCAGTGAAGTAGAACCAATCATAATTAGGTTTATATGCCCTCGTGCAATATGTGATCTGCAGTTGGATTTTTGCTGTGAATTCTTTGTTTTTTGTATCCTAGTTGGATTTCTTCACTCTTTGGCACTTCATATTGTCAGTAGTCTCAACTACTGTTAAGATAATTTCATCTCATGCCTTGCAGCAATTCAGCAACCGATGGCGGGAAAGGTTGTTCATCCGGCCCTGAAGAGACCGAACGTGGTGGGAGAAATTGCTGTCAACTTGGCTCTTGGTGTGCTTGTCGTTGGCATCACATATGGAAGATGAACCAATGGACTAACCAGGGGAAGACTAGGGCATTCAGCCGACATGCTTGACGATGGTGAGATCAGTGTCGTGGTTGATGAGGAATAGCCCACGGTTGCCATTGTGGTTAGCTGAACAACTTGCTAGTCCGTTTGAATCAATTGCTGAAGAAGCTGGAAGCATGCAGCGTTTAGTCAACCTTCGAACTGAACTGAATGGTTGTGCACTTGGAAACAATATAAATCCACTCACATCGTTAACTCCTTTCCAGTTCCTTGATTCAGCATACATGTTCGACATGAAGAGATATGCCCCATCATTCCTCGACTGCACTCACTTCCCCTGGTCCAGAAGACCCTCAAGCCCTCCGATGCACGGATGAGAACGGTTGCAGCGCCTCTCTCGATCGACCGACCTGCGAGTGCCGAGCGATCACGGCGTTCCTCGTGTTGGGGTCTCGGCGTGGCATATCACTCAGGCGTGGTCAAACGCACCGGATCGGTCCTAGGCTACTATAGAGATATTTAAACAGCTAATTTAAAAAAATGACCAGCAGCATATCGTCGAACAGTTCTCAGGCGAAGTATTTAAACAACCAATTAAAATTACCAGAGGTAAAATGATAATTTTATAACTATAGTGGGCATTTCTAAAAAGACTGCAAATTATAGATGCTAAAATAAAATATTCTCCTGATTATCATTCGAATGAACAGGAGCGGATTTAAAAAACCTCAATCGTTTTGAGTGAAAACAAGTAAAATTATTGTAGCAAACAAAATAGGTGATTATGTTCACCTTCCATGTCTTTTATAGTTGATTTTAGATTATGTGAAAAAAAACTTATGAAATTAGTTTATAGTTAATCTGATTAAGAGTTAGGAGGAAGTTTTTATTTGAGGATATGTGTTTATAGAAAATTAATTTCTGCATCATTAAATAACTCTATCCTCTATTAATCCATAGATGTTAAAATAAAATATTCTTTTGATTCTTAGTGGAGCGGATTTAAAAAAAATCTCAATCATTTTTGAGTGAAAACAAGTAAAATCATTATAGCAAAAAAAATAGGATCACGTTTACTCATGTCCTTCGTAATTCATTTCAAAATTATACGAAGGAAGATAAATTTCAGAATTAATTTATAATCGATCGTCAAATAATTAAAAGATAAAAGAAATTATTTTTCTGAGAGAATGCTTTCTATTTTATTATAGTAAATCTATCTCTACTAATCTATAGATGCTAAAATAAAATATTCTCTTGATTCTGATTTGAATGAACTGGAGCGGATTTAAAAAACTTAAACCGTCTTAGAGTAAAAACAAGCAAAATCATTAGGTTCATCTTAGGTATCCCTCACATCTCGTTTACATGAAGAAAAGTAAATTATGAAATTAGTTTATAGCCGATCACAAGTGGCTAAAATAAAATATTAA
Organism: Hedychium gardnerianum; assembly: GCA_038050645.1. Classification (NCBI taxonomy): domain Eukaryota; kingdom Viridiplantae; phylum Streptophyta; class Magnoliopsida; order Zingiberales; family Zingiberaceae; genus Hedychium; species Hedychium gardnerianum. The sequence goes on from JBBUKS010217313.1 coordinate 13,554, forward strand.
TTTATGTCCCATTATAATAAATATGTCATCTACTAATCTATAGATACTAAAATAAAATATTCCTCTTGATTCCGATTCGAATGAATCAGAGCGGATTTAAAAAACTTGAATCATCTTTGAGTGAAAACAAGCAAAATCATTGTAGCAAAATAATTACATTCACCTTAAGTGTCTCTCACATTCTGTCTTAAAGTTAGGTGAAGAGAAATAAATCATAAAATTAATTTATAATCAACCATCAAATGGCTAACAGCGAAAAGAATTTTTTTAAAGAATATATGTCCATCAAAAATTAATTCTTATTTTATTATAATAAATTTGTTATCATAGATGCTAAAATAAAATATTCCTCTTCATTCTTATTCAAATGAATCATTTGTTAAAAAATCTGAACCATTTGAGTGAAAATAAATAGAATCATCGTAGCAAAAAATATATGGGCGGCTACATTCATCTTGTCTCGTCATTTTAAAATTATATAAAAATAAATAAATTATATGATCAATTTATAATCGTCGAAAGAATTTTTTTTTGAACGTATATATTATTAAAAATCAAAATTTATTTTATTATAATAATTCTGACACCATTAATCAGTCTCTAAATACTAAAATAAAATATTCTCTTTGTTCGTTCTTATTCGAATGAACCGGAGCGGATTTAAAAAACCTCAACGTAAAACAAGCAAAACCAGGCGTCAGATCGAGCAGACCTACTGTCTCCTATAAATATAGCAACTTCTCTGACTCTGAGCCCAATTAGCTCTCCTCTGCTCCATAATCTTTGCGGTCCTACTGTCTCCTTGATCGAGCAGACGTCTTTCTTTGCAGAATTCTTCCGAGCCGATCTCCAATAAGGCAGTCAAGGTCGGTTTTTGTTCTCTCTCAACAACCAACAAGATAAACGATCTTGAAGAGAGCCAAGCCCAGCTCCGTCTTTCTTTCCTTCAGTGCGCTGCCATGAGTCGCGATTTGGTGCTGAAGCCGTACTGCCATCGGTGTGCCTCGACGTCCGACCTCTACAGGAACCATTGCAAGCACATGTGGCTGTGCCTTGAATGCGGCAAGGGCATGGCGGCAAATCGCGGCCGCTGCCGTCTATGTGGCGCCTTTATTACCAAATTGATCCAGGTGACGATTTGATCCTTTTTAGGACCCAAGTTTTTGTTTTTAAGGATTCTCTCGGTTCTCCGCGAGCACGAAGATTAGCTCCTTAGAGAATAACTGAGTGCTTTCTGATTATAACTTTACACTGGTTGATTGCGTGTTACCTCTTTCTTCAATTGTGACTTTTTGTCTTCTCCTACTTAGGAGTACAATGTACGACATGCAATTGCCAACACCGATGAGGATTTCTTTATTGGAAGGTTCCCCTCTGGCTTGCCTCCATTTTCAAAGAATAGTGCAGAAAATAGGTGGACTCTTGTCAAAGAAGGTCTTCAAGAACGTGAACTAACTGACATTTTGGAGGTATGTTTATGCATCACCCGGCCTTTTCTCCCTACTTGGCTTGGTTATTTCTTGTTGTTCTTGAAAATGAGTATTACTGTTGCTTGATGGATAGCGGAAAGCAATCATGGTCAAGGAGCCTAAGTATCGATTCTAATTGTCTTAAGTCCTTGGTCCTAGCTTATTTGCTTGGTATTTGTAGACTAGGTTTTTATTGTCTCTTAGTCAAAATGGTTTTCTAATCTAAATATTTACATGTGAATTGGATTGATTTAGGTGCCTTATCTTAATACGCCTGTGAGTCTTCATCTGTTTGTTACACTGTAACCAAAGCATGAAGACGCATACATAAACACATATTCAGCATAATGAATATTGTTATACTATATTAAAATAGACTCTAATTCCTCTTATTTTAATATACTGGAGACAAAGAACTGATTGCAGCCTTGGATTCATAGGCCAAATCAATTAAAATTGAACATTTGGAAAACCACATATGCAGCTATACCTAGTTATTGACTATACTATTCAATCAGTTGGGTTAAGCATGAAATTATATGTATATTTATATCCACTAAATAGCCATGAAGGCACAGCACCAATGCAACTGGAGAGTGCATAGAGGCATGCTAGCCAGAGAGTATATTAAAAAAAAAATCCTTACAGGAAATTCTGTGTCTTTTTACTTCATTGATTTACCCTTTATGTTTATTTCACTTCCAGATAAAATGAACCCTCTTACATAGTCAACCCGAACTCTCCTCTCCTCTCCTTTTTTTCATTCTAATCCAAGGACAGTTTATATCTTTTGCTTTTGCTTGTGGTATTTAATAGCTTACACACAGATACCAAGAAGATGAAGTAGAACAGAGCCCGTGCAGTTAGTAGTTGCTATCTATGTGACACCGAAAAGTGTAGGAGAAGTAGGAGATGTGACACCGGAAAATGTAGGAGAAATAGGAGGTAATACAAGATAAACTCAATCCTCATCACTCTAGAAAATCCACCAAGAGTTTAGAGAGATAACAAGATGATAAATCTTCTTAACAAGCTTAAAAGCTCAAATATATTTCAATATCCAAAAACAAATCTACTCCCAACAATACAAATCAACTGTATTTCCTGAGTAATGTGACAAATCTTCTCGGAGTAGGTTCATCTTTACCGAGCAAGTTATAAAGGTTTCCCGAGAAGCATTTCCAGTCTAACAGACTTCAATCAAAATGATTATCTTCCTATAGAAATATTATTTTTGAGCACCGTCTTTTTTGTTGGAAAGTAGACATATGTAGCTTAACAATGATATATGTCTTGCCTTGTAATTTGTTCCCAGGCAGATTAATAGTTGAAGTTGACACAAAAACCTAATGGCTTCTGAACTTTTCTGTGTCACTATGTCATTCTTTTAGCTGTTTATCAATGATCTTGCATTGTCAAATTACGTGGTTAACTTATCTATCTATCTACCTATACATACTCTACTATAAGATCATGAAGCCATTCTACTATGCATCTATGTTGGTCAAGTGCATCCAACATTTTGAGACTTCTCTCTTTTAGACATTCTTCTTGTTTGGCATAATATATGTAGTATAGTTAAAAAGCTAGATTTACTTACATATATGTTGGTGTCATTGTTTGGTGGGATCTAGTGTAAGATAATGACATGTGAGTAGTTAAGACAGGTTATCACGTTTGTTTTGGATCTCTTAGTTCTTTCATTGGACTATTGTGAATGAAGTCTCTGAATGAGATTCTAGAGTGCACATTACACCTTTAAGTTTGTCTAAATTTGGATAGTTGTCTAATATTTTTGATAATCTTTGTCTTATTCCTATGGGATACTATTGTATTCTTGATATATGGAATTTCATTGTAATTGTGCATGAGAAGAACAAGAATAAACCATGGATATTGGAAGATGAGACTGGCCAGCATCAGTATCGGGGTCAAGTGGAGGACCCACAATCTTCGACTGCTACTCATTATCTGTTAATGGTGCAAGGGAATGATTGTTTTGCTGTTCCAGAAGGTTCCAGGTATGAGTTGTAGGATGATTTTTTTTAGTTATCTTTCATTTTCACTTGACTTTTCTCAGTTACCATTTTTCTTTCTTTTTTTTTGATTAGTTTAACTTCTTTTGTAAGCTAAATTACGTCACATTGTTCATTTGCTTGGTCTGCCCTTATCCCACTCCAACTACTGCATTCAAAGTGGATTTTTAGAACATGCTTGGTGATACCTACTCAGATGAAACTTGGGAATCTGTATGTATTTATAGGTACACTTTCAGAAAAAGTGCAAAAGGCAAGCAACATACTTTGGAAGAGGCTGAAGAAATAATGAATAAAAGGAGGCACAATGCAACTGGACATGCGAGGTGGATGATGAAGACGGCAACTAGTAGTGCTGCTTCTTTTCGTGAAGTAAAGAAGAACGAAGGTATAAGCAAATTAGCTGAGACTGACGAAGGCAGTCGAGTAAAGAAATGGAAGAGAATGGGTGTTGATGATGCTGATGAAGATGAGGCTGACAAAGGAGATCATTCTGACAAGGGTGATGAAGATGAGGAAGAATGGGAAGCAAGAAAGAACAGGTTCGTACATAACAAAATGGGTGTTGATGATGATGAAGAAGGTGGTAAAGGAGGTGATTTTGACTTCGAAAAAGGTGGGTCATAGTACTGTGATTTCTGGCTTGTTTTGTTGCTTGTGATTTTAGTAGATGTCATTTCATACTTGCAAATTGATGAGGTTGAAAAGATGTTAGAGTTGTGCTTTTGGTTATAGTGAGACTTAAAATATATTTCTTCTCATTTACTTTCTTGTGGTTACACTATATGGGCATCATATCATGGACATAAGATATAATAGAATTTGAGATTGTTCATTTAACAAACAAATCAAGGTGAGGGTAGTCTCAAGTTTACTTGTGATGAAGAAATGCTTGGACTAAGTTGGTCCAAGCCGGATTCTGATTAGTAATTACAGATTATTTCATCCAACATATATTCTTAGTCATTCAATAGTTATATAGGTTACATCGAATCAACACCTTTTAGCCTTAAATCCAACCTGAATCAGTATGGTTCTTTTGTACCTTAATGCTTTTGAAAATTCTTCAAGTAGCAAGTCTTTCATAACTAGTAAAACTTTCATTACCTGGAAATGATTGGCTTCTGATGACACTTTTAACTCAAAATGAAGATCAGCTTTTTTTACTACTTATCCTTGATGTAATGATGATATCTTATCTCCTTGGCTCCAGGTTATGCTGATTATCACACATTTAAATTTGCTAGAGTTTATAAAATTTCTTTCCAAAAAAGCTGTATATTGGTGCCTGTCAGTATCACCCAATGCTATTGAATACCCAATATCATTGAATATGTTGATTTATACTTGGTCATTCCTGAAGTTAGTGCTGAGGATTTGCATCTTTAGGTGATGACTGGGAACACGAAAAGACCTTCACAGATGATGATGAAGCTGTTGGTAATGATCCAGGGGAAAGAGAAGAATTAGATCTTATTCCTGCTCCACCTGAAATTAAGCAGGTACATTATGTAAAATATTTTGAAAAAGAAAGTTATGGTCTTTGATATATTGTTCTCATGGAATATTGGATTCTTTTATATGAATCTTTAGATGTCATAAAATTGCTCACTGTGAAGATTTGATTGACTAGATTGCACTTTGTTGTCTTATTTCCATATAATTTTATAGCTGCTAACTGCCTCAAATAATGGGGCATCATCTGTGTCGTTTCTTCATGTATTTTTTTTCCATGAGATATTTTGCTGCTATTGTGTATAAATTACCACTTCACCTGAAATCTTGCTGCTTTAACGATTTGAATTTGTTGGTGTACTTTGATCCTTGTTGTTGTATATACTCTTAATGCTGCAGCCATGATATTGGTCATTCTCATTTTACTTTTATTTATTTTCATTTTTGTTAGATTAGGTCTGATAATCCTTGTTGTATTTTTGTATACATGCCCCATACATATATGCACAAAATGCCATGCAATTGGTATTTTTACATGTTTAGTATAGCTAAGAAGCTCTTATTCCTTGCTTTTCATTAACTTAGATGCACATATCCTATTTGTTGATGGTGTTATAGTAAATTCTCTGGAGAATTACGCCGGTTTTCTGTTTGGAATGTTCTCAGAATGAGGAGGATGAAGATGAAGATGAAGAAAATGGTGGACTGAGTGAATCAGGGAAGGAAATAAAAAAACTGCTTGAAAAAGCTGTTGAATTAAATGAATCCAAGGGTGAGGAGGAAGAAGATGAGGATGTAAGTGCAGTTCTCTTAAGCCACTTGCAATTTTATATTCAAACACATGTAACTTGACTACATTTTTCATGAAAAGGCCAATAGTTAGAACTTGGTGAAGTTGTTTTTGCATGCATTGCTAACTCATTTGCATGATATATTCTTCTAATGACCCATCAGATGAAAGTAATTAACTCATTAGCTTTATTAGCCTCAATGAATGATTCAAAATGTCGAAATTCAGATTACTAGTAAGTTAGTAGTAGTTTACTCATCCAAACTAATACACTCTTTGTTAAGGATTGACACCTTCGGCACTACCTAAAATTTGAGTGTAACTTAGAATCATCCATAATTGGCAACAGCATGCAAAGTTTAATGGCGGTGCCGTGATATAGATTTGAGAGCCACTTGCCATGGCAAGTTTGAGTGTAACTTAGAATCATCCACTTGCAATTCACTTTCTTGGGCCCAACTGTTATCACTGTTAGTAGCCAACTTTTTGTCAATTCAAATATTTGAATCTACTCATTCTAGCCCTCTGGCCGTTCTTTCAATCGCTAGGAAATTGTAAGATATTTATCAACTTTGGATTATGCTATTGTTCAGAGTCTAATTCTTGAGATCATCTTTAATGTCTAGGATGATAAAATTGGCATGTCTCATGTGTTGTCACCAAAACATAAAGATGCTCCTAAAGATGAACCAGCAGAAACTACTCCCACCAAGGCAGCACATCCCCTTGGATCTGGCTGCTCCACTCCTGCTGCATTGAAATCATCAAAAGCAAAGGGAAAAGCTGTTATGGATTCATATAAACCTAGTGTGTCGACTAAACCACCATCTACAATTGCTACGCCTGGTTCTTCAACATCACCTTCTACAACAGCAGTTACTGAGGAGGAGATTAGAGCTGTTATTGTTGCTGGTGCTCCTGTGAAGTTACGGGATTTAGCTGCAAAATTCAAACCCAGAGTGAAAACTTCAGAGGTACTTTGCATTCTGTTTCTGAAAAAACACATTAAAAACAAATGCAAAATTTACGCTTGCAATTTTGAATCTAGGATGAGTATAATGCTCAATCTGACTGCCCTTGTTTTTTCCAAGTGATATACACTCCAAGCATTGAAGATAATGCTTAGAAGGGCATCAAAATTAAGAACGCTTCTACAGTTTTATGTAATCATGCATTAGTAACTAATCATATTGTCGTTTTTGTTCTCTTATGTTTACAGGAAAGGCTCGCCTTTGCTGATATTCTCAGGAGAATATCCAAGAAGCTGAAGATCAATGGTCATAGCTACATTGTGATTAGAGACAAGTAGTAGTACACTATGAAGCATCGAAAAATCTTTAGATAGCGCGGTAGTATGAGACGAATCGATCATTTCTGGATTGCATGCCGAGCATTTGGCTTCATGGAATCAATTGTAACGTGTAGTCAAGCTCGTTTTTTTTTTTTTTTTTTTTTTTTTGAGAAAGATAAATGTGTATATAGATATCTCAAGATCCACAAACCGATACATATGTATCTGTAGTTTGCAGAATATTCTATCAATATAAAGTACATGATCCTCAAAACGACATTTGTTATGAGCTTTTCATAAGATGTCTTGCCTTTACTATACAGCTGACTCCCTTTATAGCGACGTTGAAAAAATTGAAATAACTCATCACATGCCAGGGCCTCAAATCTGATGTCATACCAACATTAAAATTTAAGATCAGATACTTTTAACTCCTCAAACTTTAATAAAATAATTATTCTAGCCTGGGATTATACAACGAAAGAATATCAAATTATCATTCAGATATTTATGGTTCGATTTTTAATTATAACTCATTTATAGACACCTAATTATAAGATGATGAGCTTTTGGATTACATGCCACGAATTTTTTTTGATTTATCTTAATGATTAATAGAAAACTTTACTAAAATCGGATCCATCGTTTTAAATTAGATATTATATGATTCATATATTTTTTAATAAAATAATTATTCTAATCAAAATAATATTATTAAGGTTTCGTTGTTAATTTTTTTTTTCTTGGCAATTTAAAAACCTACATTTTTTTTATATTCCTACCAATTCTTTTGAAAAAATTATTAAAAAATACCAAAGCTTAAAAAATTAATTTGAGAGGGGCATTTCGAAATGAATTTTAAAAAAATATATAGGAATATGCCGACAATATTAAAAAGTTCAGGTAGCATTTTAAAAGTTTCTCAATTTTCTCCGCCCATCCAATTCAAATCTCGAAGATGCCCGGTGGCTGATGGAGAGAAAAGCGGGCGGCCCTCAGACATCGATGGCTCCTCTTTCTCTTTCTCTTTCTCTTTTTCCCCAGCCGATTGACGCAGGCGAGGAATCAAGCGGCGACCAGATCTCGCTTCTTCGTTACCCATGGAGGAAGATGGCGAACGCGAAAGGATCGACGCCGGAAAGGTACTCCTTTTCCCATTCGTCTCAGTTCTTGTTCTTCTTCCTCCATCAAGATTTGATGATTTCCTGTGGCGGATTAAGTATGATGTTCGGTTGCGTTGCAGCAGGAGCCGGAAAGTGGGTTCGGCGACTTCGAGGAATGGGTGACCGTGGTCCGCAGACGCAGTGGGAAATCTCTCGGCTCCTCGAGAACCCAGCGTTCTCCGTCGCCTGTGCAGGAGCCTCTGCCGGCTCGTCGTTCCCTCTCCCCTTCATCTCCCGCTGCCTTCCGGTACGCGTCCTCGTGGTTCTTCACTTGCGAAATTATTGGGAAAATATTTCACAATTGACGAAAATGACGATCTCTGTCTCCTTTAAATCTTTTATACCGCTCTTCGTTTCTACAGGGTGGGAGTTGTAGAGCCGGACGAACCTGATTATAGTAGGGCTGCATCGCAGTCTCCAGAGCAAGTGCCGGAAATTAGTTTGTGGGATAGGCTTGGGAATGCTTGTGCTTTAGATGTTGAAGCAAGTGACGTCTACTGGGACAATCTGTTTTCCCTGCACCACACAAAATATACAAGCAGTAATGAATGCTCAGAAGATGAAATGAACAAAGCTTTGGAGGTAAGTCACTATGTTGTTGCGTGAACTTTGAGTGTGTTTAGGAATGATTAGCCCTTAGATTGGGAGTGTTATGGAACATTTCCCTTTCTTCGAGGGGTCAGATTCATCTTGTTTTGTTCTCGGCCTTGAACACTCAATGAGATCTATCTTTACACCTAAAAGCTTGTTTCTGTTATTCAACAAGTAATACGATAATTGAAGCAGCAGATTAATGCAATAGACTGATGAATAAAAGGATCAGAGTTATCTGGTCGAAGCGCCGGCATGCCGACTGTCTTTAGAGAATCTATTGCCGCCCCACGGTGCAAAGGCTCTCCGGCAAAATCCTCCAAAGATCCGACAACCACTCGCGGCATTCGTAGGTGCACTCCAAGACGAACGTCACCCGCA
>JBBUKS010217525.1:0-22722 GCA_038050645.1 Hedychium gardnerianum
GATTCCGCCACGTTTATTCTTTGAATAGAGTGCAACCTCATCAGGAGGCCACGGATTGGTCATCTTCCTTGGCGGTAGTCTCGATCGTCCTTCTTCAAGGCCCAAAAGGGAGGTTGATAGCCTCGTTTTCTTCTCGTCACAACTCGAAGGGGAACATAGCCGTATCGAAGGACATAAATTGGTTGTACTGCTGGATGCTCCTGCATCAAACGTCCCGGGTTGAAAAAAACTCATCCTCGAGTTCAAGATAGTGTTTTCAAGATCCAAAGTCCTCAAGTGTTGGTAAATCAAAAGTCATCTTGTAAGTGGTGGAATGGGAGGCAGATCCTCTAACATCAAATCAACAAAAGGGAAGGGGCTACTATTATATTTACTCAGACAATATTCGGTTAGAAACCCAAAGAAAGTATCAAATGATGCTTGCTGCTTAGATATGTTGTAAGAGCCTGCAGCATGAGGATCAGTCAGAAAATGAGTTGCTCGATCAAGAATAGATTTTATGACAATGGTGGCTCCATCACCAGAAGCACTTCCAATTGGGCGAAGAGGTGGTTGTTCATTTGAACAGACAACGACAGCAAGGCATGCACCGAGTGCACTTGATTCCATATTGTGCACGCATAAAGAAACAGTCTTTGTTAGGATTTTTACTGTTTCTGATGAACTGGAATCAGATGACAAACCACCAAATAAAAACCTCAAGGGTCGGAAAATGGCCATGTAGACTATTCGTGTACGATCACTTCCAGGGTTGAGTTGAAGATAGCATGATATAAGTTTCTGTCCCTTGGCAAGAGACTCTGTGAAGGAAGACAATGTCATCCTTTGGACCAAGACCAGAATAACCAGATCCACCACGTCTCAGTGGATCAACAAGATTAAGTGATGCTGCAAGTCCATCCAGAGAAACCTATCTTCTCCGCCTCCAAAGACAGACACCTGTGCAGATAAGGATAATGAAGGCAGCACTTGAAGCTATAACTATTACAACGGTTCTCAATAAATGTGTTTCTTTATTATGGGGGAGTTGGATCGTCCCCTGGAAGAAGAAGGGATAAATCTCGTATCTCATATAGCAACTCAATCCGTAGACGCTAGCTCCTCCTTGATGACCCTCAACAGGAACTTGCGAGATGTAGATGTTGAGGCACCGAGAGCAGTCCCTGTTTGAGAGGTCCCGCGTGCACTGGAGGAGCCTATACACCGATCTATTGCTGGTCATGTTGGCGGTGCTGACCACAAACTTTTCCAGAGAGGAGGCTGTCTCGCTCGACAACGATCCCATCAACTGCGCCAGCGCACTACGGAAAGCTCCACTCTCGCCTGTCATGACGTTGAATTCGTCGAGCACCCAGGTATAGAGGATATTCACCACCGATAAGAAGTTTAAGTTGGAGTAGCAGAGAAAGCAATAGGCATAACAAACGGCGACAAATATGCTGATGTCGTTGCCTTGCTGGGGTCAAGCCAAGTTGCTACCGACGTTGGCAACGGCGGTTCAAAGGCAGATTTGGCAACTATCTGCATCAACGTTGGTCCAACACATGGAGAGGCTGAACATCTGATTGGGGCTTCGGCCGGTGGTGGCATTGAAGGAGCCGACAGTAGGATTAATTTTGGAGGATCTGGACAGAAAAGGAAGAAAGAGCTGGAGGTTGGCCTTTAAATCGGGTGTCGTCGCATTGGAAGGCGAGCAGATGTATCTCCAGTAGATAGGATCACAGATGGTGCCTTCGTCGCCAATGTCGAGGGAATTATCAGTGCTCGAAACTTGGAACACGTCGTCACCAACTTCATTGATAACTTCATCCACCTCGTCATCGTCATATATTGGATCACCGGATATTTCAATCTTGTTGTCGTCTCCACCGCCTCCTGATCGGACGATCGGGAGAGTAGGATTGGTCATACTTGATGTTGTCGAGGTCCTCATCCTCATGGTTGTCTCCGCCAGCGCGGGAGGAAGGGGGGATGTAGAGGTGCTATAGAGTTGGCGTTCTCTCTGAGCTGTAGGTGGGGGAGCGGTTGATCCTGAATCCCTCGAAATCAAACTTGCTTTGACTTCTCTCATTGATTGGAAATCAAAAAATTTCAAAAAGAGAATAAAAGAACTTACAATCTTTATGATCTTACGCCGCTAGACGCTAGGATAACTTTGTGACTTGTCTTTGTAGATCTTGAATCTTGTCTTGGATGCTACGACCACAGTGCGAGGCTTCCTCAGCCGGAACCTGCTTGTCACGACCACGATTACGATCACGACCACGACCATGACGATCATCCATGGGATCTAAAAAAGCTCTGATACCAACTGGCGCAGGGAAGAAATCTCCGAGTGCGACGTTCGAAAAGAGGTTACAGAGAAAACGTAGGAAGAAGGGGGTTCGCCAACAAAGAGGAGCCGCCTCAGGTTTAAACAAAAATAAATTTTATTCAAATCAAAATCAAACTCAACCTGTTTTTACAAGAGTACTAACCCTTGTTTAAATAGCCTAAGAAATAAGAAAAAGTCGCAATAGAAAAAGAAAAATTAAAAGAAAACTAATCCTAAAAAAGATAAAATCTAAACTAACTTTTAGAAAAGAAAACTAATTCTAAAAAAAAATCTAAATTAACTTTTAGAAAAGAAAACTAATTCTAAAAATTTAAAACAAATAAAAGAAACAGCTAAAAGACCAAATCTAAAGTTTTGGCGGCTACTAGAAAGTCGATTATGCCTCGTTCGAACTCCGAATAGAGCGCAACCACGTCAAGAGGCCAAGAATTGATCATCTTTCTTGTCGATAGTCTCGATCGGCCAAAAAAAGGTTGATAGCCTTGTTTTCTTCTCGTCACAGCTCGAAGAGGAACATAGTCGTATCTGAAGATATAAATTGATTGTGTTGCTGGATGCTCCTGCATCAACCCGCTTCAATCAAGACTCACTATGTCCATTTTGATGGAGACTGCCTCGGCCCCATAATGTAAATGGAATAGGGATGGTATAAAAGAAAATTAACACGGATGCAAGGCAAGGCAAAGATGGTGAAAAAAAATTATGCTCAACCCTAGCCTAAATGAAATTTAGTTTACAATACATATATTTTATAGACTATCAATCATATATATTTAATTTAAATTTTATGGCTCCACCAAAACTTTCCCACGAAAAGTAAGGGCAGATAGGGATAGGAATCTTGCCTCTTATAAGAAGCATTGGAATCTCAACATCCAATCCCATTGTCATCCCAAATCGCTTTGAGCCGCATAAGAGTCCTCTGTGTCACTAGCTCCAACAAGTGTCATCCTATGCGTGCATCATTAAATATTATAAAAGAACAAATACAATTATCATTATTGAGCTTAATCGGAACCTTAAATCACATCTCAATTGAATCTATAAGATTTCTCTCAATCAATAGTAATATCTCTTAGTGGACTAAGAGAGACTCATCGGATGGTTGTTTACTTTCTATTTCTATTGTAGTTGTTTACTTACATAGAAAGGCTAAATGCTTTATCTCATGACAAACTTAGGTGATGGTGAGGATGAGGCATTTAAGCTCGAATTCAAAACATAAAAGAAGACACTCTTGCCCTTTTGTGTGTTTGTTAGGATTCAAGCTTGTACTGGCAAAACATTTGTTAAGTCCAAAAAATTTTGGAATCAACCTAATTTCATAGAAATCTCAACGAAACTTATCCATTTATTTCTCTCAATTTGGCCAAATTTCAATCTTCTTCATATATATTTTCTAATGGAACCTAACTCATTTCTGGGTAATTTCTTCAAATTTTGACTTTTTTTTAGTAACTTATCAATGATCTTTGTGAGAACTAATTTCTTGTGATTGGATTGGCCTTCGTGAATGTCAATCCTAACTTGGATGATTTGTATCAGAATGGGTCAATCTTGACAACCATATGGTTGAATGATGCTAAGACAATTTAAAAACTATTTGATGTGTGCTTGGCCTGATTGTTTGAAGTAAAGATTATTCAAAATATGCCCTTTGAAGAATAATGAACCCCCCCCCCCCCCCGAAAGGCATATATGTCAAAACTGAAAAGTCAACGTTTTAGAGAATTTAAAAATGACTTCTGCTCAACAAGTGTTCATAAGATATTTCATTGCATCGCAATTGAACAAAATATGATAGGTTCGATGTGCAGGTCTCAACATGTTCTTTAATATGATAGAATTCTACATTAACCAATTAGGATTGATTTCTCCAGTTGAGGAAAAACAGCTATTTACTGTTATTTGATAAGAACAAGAAAGGAAATCATCTACTGTTTTCTTGAGTTTTAAGAATGATAGACCAAGTCAACAAGGCACATGAACTATTTAAGTTATCTGGAACCTATTAATGCAAAATAACAGTATTAAAAGCACTTACAAGGAGGAAGAAGCATATTAAGAATTACCTTCTCTGGCATGATTTCTTTGTTCAAGTCTTTAGGGGCATATGTGGCACTTGAACCAACACCAGATGCCCCAATACCACCTAAGCTCCCAACATATTTTTGCAACGCGGCCGCACCCAGTACCCTTACAATTAAAAATAAAATGATAGATAGATCAATTAATGGAAGAAATAACCTAGACAGATCCAAAAATATATCACAAACTAATGGGAAATCCAAGAAAAATAGAAAAATTAAAGAAACAACAGGAAAAAGATTCTCTCTGAGAATAAAATCATGGAGCAGGACCAAGTAGGAAAAAATCATTTTCTGAAGTCTGATCTACTTTATCACGGACAAGCTAATCCAGGAAAAACTACATAAAATAGATCTTCTAAATCAAAGTCAGTGGTATGGTGGAGCATTGCAGAAGGTGGAACACCAAGACCCTTGATTGACTCTAAAGAAATTTGTTCACACTAGGAAAGCATTGGCTGTGAGAGATGAAGTTTAACTGCGGCTGTGATGGATGAAGCAGAAGTGGCCGACAGCAATGCCATCACTCAGGGAAGATAGAATGCATACTTCATCAATCAAGGAAGCATTTTAACAGCAATGTCTAGGACAGACTACTGTGTAGGAGGTGGCAGTGTCATAGAAAAGATGGGAGGTGGCAGTGTCTTGATAGATCTGAATGAATGGTGCAAGCAGACTTGATATCGTAATGATGAAAAATAAAGGAAGACTGAATGGATATCCATTGGGATCTAATATCAAATAATGCAAAACAAGCTCTCATATCAAACTGATGTAAGACATACTGATGCAGGATACATAGAGGATTAGAGGTAGAAAGAGGATAAGATTAGATAAAAGATTATACAAATAGTAGGCATGAGGAGAAAGGAGGGAGAAGAGGTGGGAGAAAAGTTGAAGAATATAGGGAATAAGAATTATTTAATTCACAACTCATAACATGTTTTAACAATACCATCTGAGACGCCTTTATAACTCTTTACAAAAAATTAAAATTAAAAAAATGGATCAAGAGTAGATTACAAAATACATATACGGTAAGGTTTAAACTTTGAATCCTGAACTGCATCACTTTGTATGTTATAATATAACAAAACCTTGTGCAGACATGGATGTTGGGCAGGAAATCTTAGTCGGATTACATCTCTCTTATGTTCTGTCTTGATAATGTTTAAATTTTTCTTTTTTTGTTTTCTTCATTATCTTTCTTTTTACCACTCCTCATCTCTGCACTTAAGAGAGTTGCTCCTCTTCTGTGATCTCTACCACAAGGAAGAAGAAACAGAAAAAAAATGGAAGAAACAGGGAAAAAGAAGAATCATACTATTTTTACATTTCTGCTAATTCACTCAATGAGACGTCAACCCTAAGATGCATTTGACTGAAACTGTTTGCTCACAATGCAATTTAAGGCGCCCGAGCAATATTAACAAAATATATTCCCTCTAACTGTAAAGTTAAGCCTTAATTAAGGAACATAAATATGCAACACCATTTTCAAGTTAATAAGGTAACGCTTTGATTAGTTGATCGCACAACCAAAATTTGACTATTAATCTAATCTGCAAGAGTTGAGATATATTGCTTTTTCATTATTCTTCTCACCTACTCTTGGTCACTGAAGTCTTGTACTCCAATTGCTCAAGTTAATAAATTATATTACTTTGTTCTTCTACACTCATTACAATATATTATCCTTCTCTTAACATATTCCAATGCCAAGATAATCTGCTATCAATTTTTTCATTCTCAAAGGCACCAAATTTTAGTTATTAATACTTTTAATTAACTTTTCCCATATTCTAATGGCCATGGATCCTAAGTTGTATGTCTAGGTCATCTTGCTATAGTAGCATGAAATCACATTATAAGGTCCTTTCGGGACGGACTGTTAGCTAATGCATAGGGTGTTGCCACTATGAGATATGGGGGTCAAATCTTGACTAGTAATTAAGTTCCTGCCCTCCCCCATGCACTGGTCACTGTTCGTACTAGTAGTCACTCGTGATTTACCTCCTCCGTGTTGGTCCTGGGATGGATTGGCGGGGGCGCTGGGGCGAGCATTTCACCTTTCGCCACCATGAAATCCCATTATGAAACCGAAAAATAAGACAAGCTACAACAACAAAGAATGAAGCTTTGCCTTCTCTCTAGAAACTAGAAGAAAGTGACCGGAGTTGCGTGCGCACGAGGACACCCAAGACAACTGGCGACAACATCAAACCCGCTTGGCGCGGAGATGACTCAATGGCTGGCTACTAAGCTGCAGTAGCGGAGTGGAGCAGCGATGCCACATCGGCTGTACGGCAGCCCCATGCAACTGGGCGGTGGTGCAACATAGCAGTGCAGAGGCACTACCCAGCGGTGAGCAAGAAGGCCAACAGAAGGTGTGGTGTTCTGAGCAACTAGTCGGAGTGATGATGGTGCTCGGAATAGAGTTACATCATTGCCCACCTGGACAGAGGAGCAACACATGTGCACAGAGAGGAGCTGTGAAAAGGCCGGAGTTGTCAGCAAAAAGACGGACCAGCAATGGAACCCCACCGGTGATTGCCGGTGCAACACGAGGAAGACCGATGCACTATGGACAAAAGAGTTGGTGGGTTCCAGCTGTGTGAAGGATAGTAGCAAACAGGTTGTACGACAGCCCCGTGCAACTAGGCGGTGGTGCAACATAGCAGTGCAAAGGCACTCCTCGACAGTGAGTAGGAAGGCCAACAGAAGGTGTGGCGAACAGTGCGGTTGAGCAACTAGTCGAAGTGGTGGTGGTGCTCGAAGTAGAGCTACATCACTGCCCACCTGGACAGAGGAGCAACACATGTGCATGAAGAGGCGCTGTGAAAAGGCCGGAGTTGTCAGCAAGAAGACGGACCAGCAATGGAGCCCCACTGGTGATCGCCGACGCAACACGAGGAAGACCGATGCACTATGGACAAAAGAGTTGGTGGGTTCCAGCTGTGTGAAGGATAGTAGCAGACAGGCTGCTGCAACCCTTTCCCGTTTGGGCACAAACAAAACCTAGATAACATACTACTCCGCTGCCCCTTTCCTTTCTAAGACCAGACATGGACAACAAAAGCAAGAACATTCCCCAGCAACCTGTAGCTGTAGACTCGAGCGGACTGGCTATAGGGGCAGAATATCCCTGCAAAAAACAAATACAACTTATCTTTTGCTAGCGTTCTTTAGCAAAGACACACACATTAATTAAACAAAAATAAATAATGCATAAATAAAAAGGAACTCCAGATTTTACTTAGTTACAACCTAAGTGGTTGTTAATTCTTGGCAATTAGAAAGCTCCACTAACAAGCTCCTTCTTGAATAATGTCAGAGCGGAGAAGCCTCATACATGAATTGAAAACACGGGCTTAAAAAACAAAACTGGAAATGAAATACAGAGTGTTATCTCTAAACAGTGAGCAAGAACTCTATTTATAGAATTCTAGTTGAAATGACCATTATGCTGACGTGGCATCATTCAAGGCGCCTCGATTGACTGGGGGCGCCTCCAACAGGGCAAATTCTATCCTCGTCGCAACGGTGCTAAGCTGGCGGATTGGGGGCGCCTCGGATCATTCGAGGTGTCTCGAGTCGGCTAACGTGGATTTTGCTGCTTATTTGCTCCACAATGGCTCTATGGACATCCAAGGCACCTCGAGTCGTCCGAGGCACCTCCGGTGGCTGGATTCAAGGCGCCTCGAGTCGTCTAAGAAGCCTCTAGTGGCTGGCATCCAAGGCACCTCAAGACAACTGAGGCACCTCGCGCCGCCTTGAATGGTCAATTTTAGACCATTCTTCGTTCCGCTCGCTTGGGTGATCTCCAGTCGTCTAGAGTTGAGCTCACCTAAACTCAACTCCGAGCTTCTCCTTGAGCAAACTTTCTCTCGGCTTCTCATCCCTCGGATGCACCACGTGTGTCCTTCTCACTCCACCAGTGTATTCTTCCGCAGCTCCTCATCCTTCTAAGCCCGTCGGCTCCCTTCTCGTGTCATCCTTCTCGCTCGTTGCATCTTCCACTCGACTTTTTGTGTTCCTAAGTTCCTGCACATTTAGACACAAGGCTTCAAACACACATGGCCTAACTTAACTCGATTGATCAACATCAAAACTAACCCAGGGTACTTACAGTAGCAACACCAGAGATGTCAGGACGGTCAGTTTCTGTACAGCAAGAGCTAGACAAAGCAGCACAGGTGGACCTTGTGACTGTTAGCGGCACACAGCTAGTGGTGGGGTGAGGGGGCTGATGCTGGTTGTTCCTGTCTGAAACTGCCGACGAACGAGATACCGATGAGTTGTCTAAGTCACCGATCACCGAGAGAATGACTGGACTGTCAAGGATGCCTGCGAAGCTAGGGAGCGAGAGAGAGACAGAGAGAGTTAGAATGGAGGTCAAGGGGTGCCCTGGCTCAGCCACTCAAGGTTTCCGACAAGGGAGATGGAGAAGATGTTGGTGATTAGCGAGAGTATGTGCATAGATGTATGTATGCGTACCTCTGCCCACAAGAGCGAGCTCCTTTTATATCACTACTACCTGATACCTCTCTCCTCCCGGCATTAATTGAGGTCATAGTGCGGTAGGAAAAATGTCACATTGTATCTACGGTTACAGGTCACTCACGGTCATATCACTCACGTTCTGTACTGTAGAGGACCATGCTACATCAAGTTATCACACACTATGTGCACCATGTTATTCCATGTGCTATGCTAGCTCATATACCGTCCCACGTGCTATGACAGTCCGCGTGCTATCCCACGTGCTATTGGTCAGTCGGGGTAAGTGGGCGGGAGGGAGGATTTGGCATGTTAAGTCAGGGAGCGTCGGATTGACAAAACTGCTGTTCCGAAATTGAGCAACCACTCTACTCGGACAAACTAACACGCACTCGGGAACCGCCTATGCCCGGCTCCTTGTAGAGGTAGACACTGAAGGGATGCATAATGCTCATCATGCCGCCACTAGGGGCTCAGATCAAACTGGACATTGGTTTAAAACAATGCCGGAATATTGTGATGGTTACTAACGAATTAGACACAGTAAGGCGGCCTGCAAGGCTGCTGGTGCAAATTCTTCGCGGATTTAGGCAAACCCAGCAAGGTCCAGGCCACCTCAATGACGTGCCCTCTCGCAAAAGCGACAAACCCACTCTGCCCTCCAATCGGAAGTAGCTAACTAGGAGCCCGGAGCTACTAACAGTCAACCGACTTTACAGGTTACCCACCATGCGGACATACCTATTGTGAGGACTAGTATTGCTCGTGCATCACCCACACCAACAGCCACGATGAGTTGCGCTGACCAAACAGCGACAACTGCAAGCGGAACAGCTGCAACAGATTCAAGCGAATCACGTGCAGGGAACGGAGGGCAGACCCAAGCAAGCAATGCCTACAGCAGGAGACCATGGCGTTGACAATTCTGCAAAAGATGCACAAGGTGCACCACAGGACATAGAAGGCGGTTGTGCATCAACCACTTCGGGCACATCCACCTCAAGAACCAAATCAGCAAGCAACAGCGAGGATACCTTACATGCAGCAGCATCCTCATCCGCAAGCAACGAGCAGTCCTCCTTTATCACTTTCCGACGGCGAGGACGGGCATGTGGTGCCCGTACTAGAAGATAAAGATCGCAACATGGAACATAATGAACTTCCACAAGCCCCTTAAACAAAAGGGGATTCAGCACCTCCTTCAAAGACGGCGAATTGGTGTACTTGGAATTGGAGACGAAACTAGCAGAAGGGGATCTTGATGCCCTTCAAAGGCAGTTTCCAAGCATGGGAATTGTCTATAATTTTGGCTATTCTAACTATGGACGCATCTTGGTTCTTTGGGACCCTCAGCTAGGGGATTTGAATGTTCTCAAAACCGACGAGCAATTCATACACTACTCAATCTGCTACAAAGTTACTGAATGGAACCTCCTTGTCACCTTCATCTACGGTCTTCACAGTGTGATGCGGCAGTGATACCTATGGGCTTCCCTCCTCGAACTAGGGGAGCAAATCAGCGATCCATGGATGGTTATTGGGGATTTCAACTCCCTATTGTTAGTCGGAGACAAGGTTGGAGGCATGGCGGTCACTCTATGAATTGCAGGATTTCGAGCGGACTGTTCAGCTATGTCACTTGGTGGATTTACAATCCGTAGGCTGTCAATTCACATGGACAAATGGCACAGTCTCATGCAAATTGGACCGAGCTTGATCAATCATTATTTGGTTGATGGAGGACTTCCACAGCTTTGTGGAATTCATCTCACCGGGCTGCCTATATGATCACTCATTGTGTTATTGTTGAGCAGCGTGCAACAAGAACATCGCCTCTTTAAATTCTACAATATGTGGACGTTTCATGACAGTTTCCCGGAGTTAATTACGAGGACATGAGCTGAGCATATTTCTGGGATTGCACAGTTAATTCTTAAGAAGAAACTCATATATCTAAAACTCTGATTGTAAGACCTCAACAAGGTGCATTTTGAGCATGTTTCTCAACAGGCTTTGCGGGCAAATAAGGAGCTCAAGAAGATACAAAATATCTTGAATAGACAAGCCCTTCCGGACAACTATCACCAACTACAAGTCAAAGCCACAAGACTCAGAAAAGCGGAACGGTCATTCTATCAACAACGAGCCAAGTGCATGTACCTCAAGCTAAGCGACCAATGCACCAAATTTTTTCATGATCTTGTCAAGCAGAATAACAAGCGCAACACCATCGTGGCTATCACAAATGCATCGAGCGAGCAAACAACTAACACCTAGGAAGTTGTGGAGGTATTCGTGGCTTACTATGAGAACCTCCCCAGCACGCAAGCAAACTGTTCGCCACTCGATAGCAACACCCTACATTATGGACCGGTTCTTTCACCTACTGATCAGCAACGTTTGATCAGCCATGTTACCCTAAAGATGTCCAAAAGGCGCTGATGGACATTGGCAACGATCAGGCACCAAGGTCGGATGGTTACAGAGCCAAGTTCTTCAAATCTGCTTGGGATATAATAAAGTCTAATCTATTTGAAGTCGTGTTAGAATTTTTCACAATAGCGTGTCTTCTCAAGCAATGGAATCATACCTTATTGGTGCTCATCCCTAAGTCGAACCACACCCCAAACGTCACGGATTATTGGCCAATCTAATATTGCATGGTCGTATACAAGCTTATATCCAAGATCTTGGCCACAAGAATGCAAGAGGTCGTCGGAAGCCTCTTGGATCTAGCACAAGAGGCCTACATTGAAGACCGATCCTTAGTGGAGAACATTCATCTTGCTCAAGAACTACTAAATAAGTATGCACGGAAAAGGATATCCCTAAGGTGTGTCATCAAAGTCGACCTTCAAAAGGCTTTTGACACGATGGATTGAGACTTTTTATTGGCTGCCTACATGGCTTTGGTTTCCCACAGCAGTATGTTAATTGGATCTCTGAATGCGTCACAACGGTATCTTATTCCATAGGAATCAACGGGGCAATGCATGGACACTTCAAAGGGCGGCGGGACCTCATTCAAGGTGATCCACTATCACCATTCCTCTTCGATTTATGTCTAGAAGTTTTCTCTAGATCTCTCTGAGTCATAGCAAGGCAGCCCAGCTTCTTCCACTATCATCCAATGTGTGCGGGCGCCGGCATCACTCACCTAGCATACACAGACAACTTCTTTTCGCCCGAGCCTATGAATCTACTATTGAATTGCTTTCGGACTGCATAATGGAGTTTAGAACCACTACGGGGCTACATCCCAACCTCAGAAAGTCCAGCATTTACCTTGGCGGTGTCAACGAACGAACGAAAAAAGATTACTACAGCTCACCAGATTCCAGCAGGGTACCTTCCCATTCCAATACCTCGACATACCCTTGGTTGTGGCAAAACTGGGAACCAGCAACTATGGGGCCTTGACGGATGTCATACTGCCCAAAAAAAATTCCATAAGTTAAGTGGATGGGTGAGGTCATTCTATGACACTTGTCTAATGTTATGTATTAAGGCACATAGATTCAAACTAGTGAAAATAGCCTATAGAGATGTTTATAATAGATACAACTAAGTTCATTGTTAGGCATCAATTACCTCAAACCACATTAATTTTCTAGTTCATGGAATGTATGTGAGAGAATTGACCACCTATTATTTGATGATGGACCCATCAAAAAGACATGTATTGAGATCTCCTCGCTAGTATTTTCAATTCTAGATGTGACACATTGTCATTAACGACTCTAGGGCATAGCAAACCAGGATCTATCATTTCTAGATCACCTCCAAAAGTTAAAAAGAATGCATTTCAAAAGCAAAAATTGACTAGCCATAGCCACTAGGTCAAGTCTTATTGCCTAATAATCCATCAGCAACCTGAAAAAATCAGTCATTAGATACTCTATATTAAGCTATATGAATTGTAGGGTTGTAAACAAGTCAAGCTTTATATTATTCAACCTTGTTTCATAAGGTAATTGAACCAAGCCAACCTAAAATAAATCAAACTGTTGAAACAGTAATTCAAGCTTAGCTTGGTTTCAACTTGAGCTTTGTTGAAACTTGGTGTCCATTTAGATGTTATCAAATTCTCAATTCAAACTTGTTTGATTATTAAAACTTATATTTTTAAACTTGTTTGGTGGTTAATAAGCTTGATATTACACGCTTGTTTATTCATTTTGAGAGCTTCTTTGTCTATCTATATAAGATTGAAAAGAAATTTGTTGATGAACATAGTTCACAAACTTTAGTTTGTTCATGGACATGGTCCACTAACAATTTATATGAATATTAACAAGCTAAAGATATATATGTTCTTCATTTAATTTAATAAGTTGTTCAAGCTGTTTATTTAATTGGCATTGTGTATATTGAACGAACATAAATAAATTCTTGCCAAGCTGAAACCGGGCTTGATCATGAATGTTTGGTTCATTTATTTGTATGACCCTAGTTATTCAAGTCTAAAGCTGCATGGAGATTTTGACAAGGTCAAAGAGATGAATCTGAGGGAATTAAGGATTGAGATAATCAAGAACAAATTAAAGGGGAAATAGATGAAATACACACCACATGAAGCCAACAGCAATGGTAAATAAGATAGTTGAGAGGAGTTCTTGGGCAAACCGTGATGATCTGTTAGATGCTTTAGGGTCAACCTGTGAAGCAAAACATCAAACATGAAGATGAAATCCACTGTATAGGATATTTAGCAAACCGTTGGACAAAAGAATAAAATTTTAATGATAACAATCAGTTGTAAGGTCACCATGTTACCATAACCACATGAAGCGGTTGCTTCTCTGATACTCCAGGATTCAAAAATGGCTCATCCTCATTTCCTGATACACGTTGCTTCAACTCTTGCAACTACTAACAAAATTGTTACAATCAGAGATAATAGTTATAGCATACAGAAACAAAGATCATTCCATTAGAAATAATAGGTAAAATGCAATCTCTGAATACTCCAATTGCCTTATCACATAAATTAATAATTTCCAAACAATTAAAATATGATGAAGCAGTCACTACCAATGCTGAATTCACATTAGAACACCATGAAATGTGTTGAATACATAGTAGACCTTAGGCATTACATGAACTTAGTAACAGGATGTGACAAGACACTGTTGTTAGTGGTTATCAGTACACTTAAGGAATTTCTAGCTTTCTATTAATAATTTTAAAATAGAAAAATATGGTTACCTTAAAACACTGATAAATTACCTGTTAATGTTCAAAGAATTATGCAAGTAGGTAATATCTAATAAATAACCAAAATGTAATAAGATGAGAAAGCCAAGATGGATGTGTAGAATTACTTAAAAAAAAAGATAAAATCAAAAACATTGTTATTCAAGAGCAATTAGGAGCATTGTTTTAAACAGTGGACACCTAGGCAGTTTCAGTAAGTTACCATTTCACCTTGCTAGGCAGTCCTTGTTATACAGCCCTCCACCTAGAAAGTAATGTCGGTCCTCCCCATTAGTTCACCCAAGCCTCCCAATTCATGTGACTTCTACCACTCTTTTTTCAACTAACATTGGCAGTCTGCGCCAATTTTTATCATTTTTTAAGTATCTTTTCTTCCTTCTTTTCCATAGGTGTTTTTTGCCCTTTTATCTCTTTTTTTCTCATTCATTGTGTATTTTTCTCCCTCTTCTCGTATCTCTTTTTCTCATTCATTGTCAAATTTATCATCATTTTATTTTGGTTAACATGTAATGTATGAAATGTTTCATTATTATTATGTGTTTAGTACTTATTTATCAACTATAACTTATTTATTTGTAATTGTAAAGTTGTTTTGATTTGATTATGGATACAATTGTTATATATATGCGCACACATCAATGTGTCATTCTTAATTTAGTCTTCACGAAGCTAGAATGTTCCACATCCATTAGTCTTACATTGACAAGTGCATAGCTCCAATATACATATATAATTGGTTTATTTTCTAATAGCTCGAGCTTTTGGAAATAGTGGATATCCAATCAACTTTAACATAGTATGAAAGCAAGAGGTTTAATTCCTACATATCTCAGGGTACAAAAAAACAAACCTCGAAGTCATAGTGGGTGAGGGGGTGTTGAAATTGGATTTTCCATGCTCATTAGCCTATATAGACAATTGTAATAGTCCAATATAAAAATTAAAATTAATCTCATTCCTAATAGATCAAGTTTTGGGGATAGCAGGTAGCTAATCCACTTTTCTATTCTAATATAATTATAATGTTGGTCGTTAGACCCCTACCTAGGCACTCACCTATTGCCTAAGCGCTAGGTGGTGGTTGACAGCTCACCACTTAAATCTATCTTTTAATACCATCAATAGGTGTATCTCCAATAAATTATTAAATAATACAACAACCAATCATTTATTCCACTAAATGATCATCTCCAATAAATGATTAAATGAGAAGTATAAATTAATATCATATAACATATATTCAAAGATAACAAATAAATTATGTAATTCAACAACAAACTAAGTCTTTGTGCCATTGAGCTCGATCACAAGAGCATTTATTGACCGTCTAAGTATATCTATATCATCTTAAATGTGTCGAATTTTCCTTTAATAGGTGCAATCATGATTCTTTCTAATGTTCTACGCATCCACCTTAACATCCTCATCTCTGTGATTCTCATATCTTACTTGTGTGCTCGATTCATAGTCTAATATTTAACTTCATATGACATAACAAGTCTGATGCTTTAAAAAACTTCCCTTTAAGCTTTAAAGATATCTTATGATCACAAAAAACACGTGACACACTCTTCCATTTGAACCATGTATCCTATGTAAAACATCTCTATCAATTTCTCCATCCATTTGCAAAAACAAACCTAGTATTTAAAACTCTGTCAAATAACTTGACATCTCTTATCTTAACAATTGTCTTGTTACGTTTACTACTAAACTAAAATTTCATATATTTTGTCTTTTACGCTTAAAACCGTTTACTACTTCCAATGTTTTCTGACAAGATTCAAATTTAACATTTATTCATTTAAGTGTCTCATCAACCAAAGCAATCTCATATCTATATTTCAATTAATCCACCTAGAATATTAACTCTTATAATTACATACTTATACATATCCTTAACTATTGCAATATATGTTACGCTAATGCATCTCTTTTCAAAAATTCTCCACATTAGTTCCCTTAAGACTCTTTCATAAGCTTTTTTTAGGCCAATGAATATCATGTATAAGTCTTGCTTCTTTTTCTAATACTTTTCAATTAATTGTCAATTGTCTGAAAAAATGTATAGCTTTAATTGTCGACCTCAAGCATGAATCTAGATTGATTCTCAATCACTTTGTACTCTTTAATTCTACTTTTAAAATTTAAATTCTCCTATAAAAATTTAAATTT
Organism: Hedychium gardnerianum; assembly: GCA_038050645.1. Taxonomy (NCBI): domain Eukaryota; kingdom Viridiplantae; phylum Streptophyta; class Magnoliopsida; order Zingiberales; family Zingiberaceae; genus Hedychium; species Hedychium gardnerianum. Next base: position 16,315 of record JBBUKS010217525.1, read on the forward strand.
CTATACTTCTCTGACATACTTAAATTTCTTAAACTAAATTGGTTATTTAAATCTTCATTAAAAAGTTAATGAAAATTCCTCTTCGATCACTCTTTTATTTCTTCATCCTTCACCAGTATCATATCGGATTTATCTTAATGCATCTTATTTAGGTAAAATCCTTTATTTTCCTCTCTCTCGCTTTAATTATTCTATAAATGTCTCTTTCCATTCTTTTGTATCAAGTTATCAATATAAGTGTTCAAAAACTTCATTCTTGGCTTCACTCACTACTTTTTTGGTCTCTTCCTTGATTACTACATACACTTTTAAATTTTCTTCATTCTTACAAGTGTACAATGTTCGTTTTTCCGTCACTTTATCCTATACCTCCTCATTGTACCACCAAGATTCTTTATTTGGTGTGTTCGTCCTCTTGACTCACCAAATACACTCTTAACCACACTTTTTAAATTTGATATCAACTTATCTCAAGTCGTATTCAAATCGTCATATATTTCTCCTAATACTTATAATCTTACCCTCTCCTTACAGATACTTTGTTTCCCATCCTTTATCTTCTACCACTTAATCTTAAGAGTCATGTATGTTTTCCCTCTAATGATAATACGTTAAGGCGTATACCTAACACCATTAAATAGCACAAAAAGGAAGTCATAGTTGAGCCTAGGCAAGTGAAGTCCTAGTTGCGGCTAGGCAAGGAAGGCCTAGTTGCGACTAGATACGGAAGTTCTAGGTGCGGCTAGGCAAGAAAGTCCTGGTCCGTGGGACTGGATAGGAAGACTTGACAGATTAAGGGCATCGAGCAGAATTCCTAGGGGTCAAGAACACTAGGCAGGAAGCCCTGGGGGTCGAAGACACTAGGCAGAAATCTAGACGGGTCAAGGACCGGACGTCTAGCAGGAAATCCCGAGGGTCAAGATTGAATACTGAGCAAAAATCCAAACAAGTCTGGATGCGCTCCCCTTGAAGGAACAGTAAGCGTCGGTCCGACCTAGGGTTTCACTGGAAATCCAAAAATCAGGACCAGACAGTAATAACACTATTAATGTTTAATTTCATTATTATTATTGTGTTAACTCTGTGATACAGAAACTCAATCTGGAAGCTTATCAGGATCGGCTAATACAGGCGCCCTAAGCGTCTCCAGGCGCCTGGAAGGGATCTAGGCGCCTAGACTATCCTTAACGGATAGAGCTTCGCCGAAGCCTCGCCACGTCAGCTTCGTTTGAGGCACCTCAAAGGGGATTGAGGTGCCTGGATCGATCCATATAAGCAGCCTTCGACCAACAGCTTGAATATAAATTCTCTACGCTCAAACAACTTGCACGCTACTCCAAAAAATTGGTACGACGTTGAAACGCTATTCCGACAACAACGCTCAAGCTACTACTCTAATTTGTCAGTATTTTTATTATTGTTCATTTATTCAAAGTTTTGTAATCTACGAGCTTTTAGTAAATTGTCCAACGAAAGCACTCAGCAAGTGCGGACCTTGGACTAGCAGTCGCCAGGCTGTGAACCAAGTAAAAAGAAAATGTGTAAGCATTGTTCTTTATTTCCTTTTCTTTTCTGCTGCGTTATCTCTCTAGTTTCTTTGAAAACGTGAAAAAGCAACACGTGCTATTCACCCCCCTCTAGCGCTTCTCTGATCCTACATAACCTACGTTGGAAGTTAAGTTTTCTCTAAGAATAACCTTTCAATCTTTATAAATTTTTCTATCCCTCATCACAATAAGAAATTCAATTTACAACTTATTATTTCTACTTTTGAATGTAACTAAGTGTTTATCTCTCTTCTTGAAAAATGTATTAGCTATTATAGTTCATATGTTACCGCAAAATCTAATATAGTTTTTTCTTCTTTATTGCTTGTTTAGAACCATAACCCCCATATACCCTATCATATTCCTAATTTCTTAATCTACATATCCATTTAAATCTCCTATTAAAATCTTGTTTGTCAAAAAATTGTATACTATCTCATCTAGGAATTCCCAAATTCTATATTTGATGTCTTCGTCTAATCATACTTGATATGCATATATGCTAATTACATTAATAGTTTTTTTGCTATCACTATCTTGAGAGCTATAATTATATCCCTTTTTTAACTACTTTTATTACTTCATCCCTTAATAAACTATCTATAATAATTTTACTTTATTTTTCATTTTATTCTTTCCTATGTACCATAAACTTAAAACCTAAGTTGTCTATCATTTTTGCTTTCTCTCTTACCTATTTTGTCTCTTGTAAACACAAATTAATAATTCTTCTCCTTATCATCATTTATACTACTTCTATTGTTTTGTCAGTGAATCTTCAAAATGTTTGTTCATATCCAACGTAGGGTGTGAAGATTTTTGCGTATTGGACACTACACTCAAATTCTTATAGAGATGTAGGAGACCTTACCTAGATGCAACGCGTTCATTCTAGGGAACAATCTAGCATCAACACAATAGTTTAATGGATCCCACTAGGATTTCCTCCCGGAGAAAAAGCAAGGATTAGGGTCTCTACAACAATTTTTAATCACTTGGATTATGATGTGTGTCACCACGATTACATACTCGGTGGCAATAAACATGAGCTTCTTGGATATTTTCAGGGCACGCGTAGTCTTAGGTAGGGGATCCACTTTCACCATATCTGGTTGGGCTATGTTTGAAGGGAAGTCAAGGATAATGCAGCAAGCATTTCATTATTATCCCAAGTGTGCGGCAGAGCAGATCACTCACCTAGCATATGACTTACTACTGTTTGCATGAAGTGTACTTCCTCAGTTACTATTTTTGTTGAGTGTCTTAATCAGTTTGAAAGAATGACTGGACTTCACACCAATCACATGAAATCAAGGACATGATTGGAGTGGATGAGAGAACTAAGAAGAGCTTGATGGAGAATTAGGATTCCAAGAAGGCTCTTATCCATTCAGGTAGCAAGGGATCCCACTAACTACGACGAAACTGAGGATTGCAGATTATAGCATGCAAGTGAATACCATCATTAAGAAGCTTAATTCATGGCCGAGGAAAACCTTATCCTATGCAGGCAAGATGCAAATAATAGCTTAAGTGTTGTAGGGGATTAAATGCTTCTACTTGTCCATCCTTTCACTGTCCTATGGGATCATTGACAAGATCTACACACTGACATCCAAGCATCCACCAATATCCTGCAAAGATCTATACACTAAAGGAGGAAGGGGACAATAGAATTAAGACCTAAAGTGTGGAACAAAGCACTATTGTCCAAGGTACTATAGCATATACAGGATAAGCAAGACTCATTGTGGACCTGGTGGATTCACCACACCTACTTCAACAAAGCGGATGTTAGGACATGGGAGATAAAACATGGGGACTTGTCCTTGATCGAGAAGCTACTCCAAATCCGAGATGAGATACTTGCACTTGTCAGCTCTATCACAGCAGCATCTGCATTATTGAGAGGGTGGTACATGTCCTTGATCGAGAAGCTACTCCAAATCCGAGATGAGATACTTGCACTTGTCGGCTCTATCACAGCAGCATCTGCATTATTGAGAGGGTGGTACATGTAGGAGGACAAAGGAGTATGTAGAGCTTATGATTTCTTCAGGACATGAGGGGTCAGGAAAGCTTAGGTCAGCACCATCTCGAAGCTATACATCTAGCCTAGTCATGCTTTGACACTTTGGCTCTTAGCATATGGAAGGTTACACACCAAAAACAAGCTATCGTATATAGAGGAGAAGACTAGTGTATTTTGTGGTGAAGGGATAGAGACTCAGCGACACCTCATCTTTCAGTGCCCTGTGAGCAACATGTTATGGAGGAGGACTAGAGCTTTGATGGGTATGCATCCGGAGATGAGCATATATTAGAGGATGCTTCGGGTCTTTAAGCAGCAATATTATGAGATCTAAAAAGAACGAGACACATGGCAATGTCTTACTTGGTGCACCATATATGGATGGCTAGGAATAGGAAGCTTTTTGAAAGGAGAGAATAGATGTAGAGCGCTTCTATACTAGGGTAGAGCTACACATGTGTGTACATCCAATCAAATCTAACATATGGTCGGCATTAATGAATAGTTAGGACTCAAGGATGTACAACCCTTCAGCAATGACCTTAAAAAACTAGGATTTTTTTCATATTAGCACCATGGTTCTCTTGGTGGTCCCTAAGTCTATCTATATCAGAGTCCTTAGACAAAAATGTTCGATGACTCTAAAGGGTTTTTTTGAGTCCCAAATAAACTCAGTAAAACTTCTAGCGACCCCACGAGTCATTAGGGTCATTAAAGACCCTTGGTGTTCTTTTCTTAAAATTGAAACCCTTTAGGGTCATTAAACACGTTTGAAGGAGAGCTTTGGCGTAATGGTAAAATTATTATATGTGACCATGAGTTCACGCATTCAAGTAGCGAAAATAACCTCTTGCAAAAATACAAAGTAAGGTTGCATACAATAGACCCAATATGGTCCGACCCTTACCCGGGACTAGGGGTGAGCAAAAGTTGGATTAAATCGACCGAACCGACCGAATTTAAAAGTTTAGTTCGATTATTTCGGAATTCAGTTTTTCTTTTTAAAAATATTGGTTATTTCGATTAATTGGGTTTGATTTCGTTTTAAAACTTCTAATTCGGTTAAACCGAATAAGTCAAATCTTAAATCCCTAAACTAGGAAACCCTAAGTCTCTAATTCTGAATTAATCGAACAGAAAGTTAAAATCGGATAGAAATGTATATTGTTGAAAAGTTCAGTTAATTCGGTCAAAAATCAAATTAACCGATATTTTATCGGTTCGGTTTGTTCGATTTTTGTTGAAAAGTTCGGTTGGTTCGATTAGTTTGAAAAAAGTTTTTTATCCAAATCACTACCATACATTGCTGATCCGCTAAGTCTATCCATGTTCTTTTTTCTATATCTCGAATTTATTCTAAATTTGTAGTATTGCACTCTTATAAGCCTCCATATTCCATCTTTGTTCTTTTTTCAAAATTTGAAGCTTTTTTAACCAACAAGCACTTTTTTGGTGGCCCTTGTCTAAAAGTATTTAATGGTTCTAAAGATCTTGAATTCATGCAAAATGAATCCAATTACACTTCTAGTGTCCCCTGAGTCCATCTATGTCTTTTTTAGGGCCATCAAACATTTTTTAGCAAACGTGCTCAATGGCCATAAAAAGCTTAAACATTAAATCCCTCTTCCATGTTCTTTTTTTTCTTTTACATTTAGAGCCTTTTAGGACCATTAAACACTTCTTGGCCATTTTTTAATAAAAGTGTTTGATGACCCTAAAGAGCTCAAATTTCTCCAAGATTAGCACCGTCGCACTCCGATGATCCTCTGAGTCCATCCATATGTTTTCTTTCGGATTTCCTTTAGGGTCATCAACTATTTTTTGGCCAAATTTGAACATGCTCCAGATTTGTTTGTGTCAGATCTGCAACTTGATTGCAATTTAGAATGTGCATCCGGTTAGTTTCCCAAACTTGTTAAGTGGTAATTCAATGTCTAAACTTATTTTTGGTGAGAATGACACAAGCATGAGTGAAAAAATAAATTGTAATGCTGGTTTTGCTTTTTGTGCAGGGATCTGTTGTGCTAGATTTTTCTGTGACAGATCTGTTTGTAATGCATCTGAAAATTGATTGCAGTTTGTTATGCACATTCTATTTCATTCTTAGACTTGATCTGGTTTTGCACTTCTATCAGTTTGGTTTGCTCATTCTGTTAAGTTCTCAATTGGTCTGGATAGGTTTGTGTCACGCATTTATGTTTCATAACAGCTTTAGTTCTGAAAATTAATTTTAGTTTGGTTCATGCATTTAAGCAAGTTGTGATCTGATTTTGTAGTTCTGGTTTAGAAATTGGTCTTGCATTTAATGTTTGTTAGTGGTTTTGTATTAATTGGTCCTTATTGGTTTATGCATTTTTTTCAAAAGCAGTCAATGGCACCTGGCTCAAAGTGTTTAGAGGCTCTAAAATCTCATGTTCGTGTCAAATGAACATAGTTACACTCCTAGTGACCCCTTAAGTCTCTTCATGAACTTGTTTCCAAATTTTAAGCCCGTTAGGGCCATCAAGCACTATTGGCCAAAAGTCCTTACTGGCCATAAAGAGCTCGAATTTCTTTCATATTAGAACTCCCAAATGGTGATCTCTTGAGTCCAGCCATATTCTTTTTTCTAGATTTAGAAGACCATCAAGTACTTTTTGCTAGAAGTGTTTGATGGCATGTGGACAAAAGTCTTTGGTTATCATAAAAGTATCAGATTAACACAATTATACTACTAGTGATGCTGAGTCTTGTTAGTATTAGCCCTAAGAATCAATTATGAGATGATTGACAAGGAAACTTTTGTATCATATTTCATTAATAAAAGGCAAAGTTTATGGTTATTATATT
>JBBUKS010217957.1:0-22710 GCA_038050645.1 Hedychium gardnerianum
CAAAAAGTCTGAACTGCAGGAAAAAAGAATAGAAAATAACTTTTTGTTCTATTGTCAGTAGAAACATATTTAATCCATCAAAAAAATGCTTGTTCGACTGTAAACATAATAAAAACAGTAACTCTCACATGCCAATTCCTTGTGTTAGCATCACTACTGAGACCAAACCTCATTTAACAAAAAAAAATGTATAAATGTAATAAATATGCAAAATTGTCTACAGATCGAAAACAATAGGCTTGTAACACATACACATTTGGTACTTGTGAAAAGGAAAATAAATAAATATTAGACCACATCTAAACTCTAAAGGCCCTGCATTGCCCCTTTATTTGTTCTCCATTATCTTCAAGCATATTTGTTAGTCCATGCCACATTATTTCCTGAAATGCTCATATAACCAATCCGTCAGCAATTGTTGAGTTCTTCAAAATGACGGTGATGCCAGATCTTATATAGAAGCCTTCTGAAGATCTATTGGCTTCTTGTACACCCTGCAACCATGCACCAATTTGCAGCAACCTTCAGTTAGTACAAACTCCAAAAAGGGTGAAGGATATTTTAGAAACCATGATAGATGATCCAATTGAAAACAGTAAAGTTCATATATACACACAAAAGATTCTTTATGAATATTTATGCTCTCTATGAATAGAATTGAAAGAAATCTTTTTTAATAGTTGATTCTATGAAAAAATCCAAATGAATTTTTTTTACTATTTTTGAAGAAATGAAATGCATAAGGACTACAGATTCCAAATGAAGCTACCTATACTAATAGAAAATCATTACAAAGTATTTTGGAGCCTTTTTGAGATAAAGAAGAATTTTTTTGGAAAATGTTGTATAATACAAAGACAAGGAAAGCATACATCTGAGTTTGCAATTATCACATTCTTCCCAATCCTTGCATTCTTGTCAATTATACAATTCCTGTAAAGTAGATGAAAGGATATTAGATATCAGTAATAAAAATGAAAACGCGTGGATATAGTAAGACTGTCAGATCATACAACAAATAGTACCTTATTGTTGTGTTCTCTCCAATGCCAATAGGGACTCTCCCTCGATCTAGTAATGATTCTATTTCAGCTTCTGTCTCGTAATAATCAGCACCTAGCATAACTGTATCCTGCATTCATAAACTTGAGAAGGTAATGTCTACTAGCATAATGGAGGCTTGCTTTTTAAAGACAATAAAATACCTTCAAGTGCACATTAGGGTTTATGCGAGATCTAACACCAACCACACAATGCTCTATCAAACAGTTGTCCAAGAAAGTTCCATGTGAAACAATTGAATCAGCAACCTGGAAAAGTAACAATCTTGCACATGATTACACATTACAAAGCAAACAAATATTTGGCGTAGAAATGCTAAATGCACTAGTGTACCTATGCATTGTGAGGAATCAGGCAATTACTAAAATCATAGAACTACCTTAACCATAAAAACAATGGCATGTCAACACTGAAGTTATGAATAAACTATATTGCTTAACAAATGTCTATAACATTTACAGATACAATTAACTTTTCGTGGTTGATCAATAATAATTCAACGCATGCAAAATTTACAGATACATTAAGTCCATTAAGAATTACATCTCAATCTTCAAGAAGCATTTTATCACAAATCAATTTTCAACAAAGCCAATAGTTGAAATGAAGAAATATGATTGATCACTTATGATAACCACAACACAAAACTAGAACAGCACCAAAAGGATGCAACCTTTACATAGATTTAATTGGGGTAATTAACTGACCTTGCTGTTGTCGACTATTGATGGAGGCAAGTTTCTTCGTGATGTATACATTGGCTTTGCTGCATCATAAAAGCTGAAGCGAGGTGGCTGTATGGTGTACATCAAATTATTAGAAATCAAGCATGTGGTTAAGTACAAGAAATAATTGACAAGGTTCGAGTTCTAGTAACTACAAAGTTCATGGAATGAGTTATATATAATTTTCAAAAACCACATTCACATTGAAGCCGCATAAGGGAGCAAAAGTATATATTAATCTGTGAAATAAATTACCAAATATTTGGACAAGTTTAACCATCACAATACTTCTCTGTTTGCATTGGATACTTCTACCTAAATCTAGCCTATTTTTTATGCTCCTTGAATAAGAGCCAGCAAGTATAAATATCAAATGCGAGAAAAGGGCATATAAATAAATTATCCGAGCACATATGAGAAACTTCTATTTTAGTGTGAAAAATACACTTACATGTGCAGCAAGAGCAAGATTTGCTTCAAAGAAGGATTTAATTGTCCCAATGTCTTCCCAGTAATCATTAAAGAGATATGCCTGTGTAATTATGTATGGTTTATAAGATAGGAGGAAGGGTAAAACAGGTGGTACAGATATTGAATTGCACCATCAATTGAATTTTTAGAAAAGCTGGAAATGACTAAGCAACAACAAAATAAAAAGCCAACCAACCTTAACGAAGTACTCATTAGCACAGGCAGGAATTATCTCAGATCCAAAATCATTTGAGGTAGCAAACTGCGATCTGAACAAGAATAGATGCAGAATTTAAGGCTCTTTAAAAATACTAATGAAACTAGATCACGTATGCATTTATAGGCACTTTTTTTCCCTTAACAGGTGGAACATTAACAACATAGAACACAGATTAAACTGAAAAAAATGCTCTAGATCATGATAATGACAGTCTGCATTAACAAACAAGATGCCAAATTAAAAGACAGTAAACGCTAACTGAAAGATGAGGATCGATTCTTCTATTTGACTTAGTGTTGCATGATGAAGATTCTTAAAAGGGCAAATTAACATCAAATGAGTACTAGACTTTCAGTAGGCTATATTGTATAGATGACATATTACAGACCCCTCTAAATGATCAGGTTTATAAAGTAGTGATCAAAATATTAAGATACAAAACACTCATGAAATTTTAAGTTCAATGCTGTGTAAAATTAACCATATCAACTGTCAAAAAAAGGTTAATAGTGGGCACAGACAGATCCTATCATGCAGCAAAGTCATACCTGAGAAGATCTAAGAGCAAGTCCTTCTTGAATACATATACACCCATTGATGCTATATATGGTTTTTTTGCAGCCTCTTCTTTTGACAACCCCAAAATCGTGGTGTCAACTTCCTATTTATAAGTATAGAACAATACATTAATAGATATTCATCATGAAAGAATTCATAAAATCAAAGTTGAGACTGAAATGAGAATTAGTTTGTGATTATAATAATCTCTTTTGCAAACATTTTTACCAGGAAAACAATAGTAAATAAAACAGAAAAAAGATGAAAGTAAAAGAACATAAAGAAAAAGAACATGATTCAAAAGAACATATAGCAGAAGAACATGATTCCATTTTACACTTTTCATGTTTTGTCTTACGTTACCATTATCTTCTTTTTTTAAAAAAAAAATCAGGTTAAACAAAAGGAGAACTATAGTTCTAGTAGGTTATGAAATTGTCGGTAAATTTGTCGATGACAATAATCAATTAGTAGATTACTAACCGAATCTTTAAATGGTTCTAGAATTAAATAGTTGGCTTTCCACTATATATTTAAAATAATGTGAGCACAAGTGTCGTAAACTTTAGATGTAAATATCACTTAATGTTGTAAATGTATTTGGGCAACCATGACTCTTGTGGCTGGCTTCAGAGTGTGAATGAAAGAAATACATGAAATGTGCGTCCTGATAATAGACCACTAGGAAAGTCATTCTTTAGTGTTATATTCAATACTAATGAATAAAGTAAAGAGGAATGTCAATGGAATTTACCATTGCCTTTAAATCTTCTCCTTTTGGTTTTTCACTGAATGAAGTAATTTTTCCGATACTGTCGATCTTCATCAAACCAAAATCTGAAGCACGACTGATATTGAAACAAAACAGAAAAGGCCAAATTTGGGAATTAGGAAAGAATACATGCATTACTAAATGCTAGTGGACTAAAAATTTATCCGATAAAATGTAGCAGATATTCAAACACAAATTATTTTGCAATCAACTCAAGAACACATTTAACCTCTATTTCTAACAATAACTAAAGTCTATACATTGATTTCAAAATTGTTCACTTTGCACTTCACCTCTCAAAGTCCGCTCAAGAGGTTAAGATATAGTGGCTCCTAATGTTGAACTACAGAATATTACCAGTATTGTTCCATGATGAAATATTCATGTTATACCAAAAAACAAAAAAGGGCCAAGGTTTCAATTACCATAAATAATAAGATTGCATATATTTGCCAACGACCAAGGTTTCAATTACCTTTTATAGACATGCATAATTGCTAAACTGATCCATAGTTAATTTAATTTGCCAGCGGCCTACTCTTGAATTAGTTACAGCCAATATAACATCGACATCAACAAACCATGACAGTCCAAACTATTTGGGGGTTGACAATATATATTTATCCCTCAAAATATAGTTATAAGTAAACATCTATTGATATTCATTGAACATGTCCATAGCATCTTAAGCTATTTGCTCTCATGCTATAATCTATTGGTGTTGCACCTAATTTCCCATGGCTTGACACTGGCTAACATAATCTCATAGCAAGACATGGTAACTATAGATTTGTGTGATATTCTGAACTTAATTATCATCTAATAGAAAAATTCTCATTCAATCTAACAAGGTCCTCAAACAATAAAAAAGACTTTGCTACACGAAAAGCTTATAAGTTTAGCAAATTAGAAAAACATTGACACATATCAAGCTAATTCTCTTAGTACACCCCTATACAGTATTATTGAGAGAATAAAATTTCCACAAAGTTGATAGATTCTTAGAAAAGCTCATTCAAATACCTGCCATCCATTGGCATAGAAGAGACAGTAATATCAGCACCACTTTGTCGATGACTCTGAAAATGGAAATAACTACATTATGAAAATTTTCAACAATTATAAGAGTTAATGGCAATTACTTCAATATTTACCTGAATTAAGTCCATATAATCCATGCGGTACAAATGATCTCCCGATAGAATAAGAACATCCTTGATATACTTGGCTTTGGCATCCTTTAAAGTATAACACAGCAAGAATTGAGGATTAATTAGTAGAATAGAATCAAAGGACTCAACAGGAAGGAATGAGAAGGAACTGTCACTTTATTAATCCCACAGTACTAACTGATGCTTCTTAAGCATGCTTAAATATAAAAAAAGTTCCCTATCTAAGTGCCTTGGTATGTTGGGATTGATTGGACTCCTTAAAATTTTACAATGATTAATGCTAATACAAGTATCAATCTCAAACAATTTGCAAGATATCATTATTAGGACTTTGTATTATTTCATTTTTTTTTGTTATTGTTCCTATTGCCAGCATTTACATAAACCATGGAGATTAATGTCATCATAAAATTATTTGATATAATTATGTATTCTAGGCTTGCATCTTTGTTGATTTTGTAATATTTGCCTAATAAAATGAAATTGCTTCAATGCTTTAAGAGGGTGAAATACTATTTCCAACTAAACAACGTGCATTGGTATTCTAAAGAGATAAATATAAGTAATAATCAAAATTTTGGTTTCATTTAACATAAGTAATGGAAGAAACAAAATTAACTAGACCATATGGAATTGTCATACGTCAAAAAGCCAATGAAATTGTCGAACAGCATCAGCGGTGCCCTGAAACCATCTCTTTCCATGCTCACCAGGAGTTTGAGTGGCTGCTAGCACCTGAAGAATAATATCAAATAGAAAAGTTAGCATCTGGTGTAACTTCAACCTCCCACGTTACCATACTCCAAAATTGAAATTACTTATGGTTCATATAGTAATAATCAAACCAGATATAGCAATGTTAAAATTCTCCTATTATTGAGACAATACTAATATAAATCTCTAAAAGAAGATGATCAATTTCTCAAAGTCTCCAGTATGCTTTTCTCATTTGAGAACATAATAATGGAGTTCCTATATAGAATAAAATTAATAGTAAGCATAAAAAAAAAGAAAAATTCTCATTTGAATACTGCTGTAAACTAATATCGAATCAACTCCTGCAATCACTTGTATGGATTACCAATGAGAAAACTCAGAATAACATCGTAATTTACCTCAACATAGCCATCTCCAAAGCTTACACCGTTGCCTAAGTTGTACGCCCGTGCAATATGTCTATTCAACGATGCAGAATTGAACTGAGTTAGAATGTACACTTTATTGATTCCGCTGTTGATGCAATTGCTCATTGGCACATCGATCAACCGATAAGCACCTCCAATTGGCACCTACAGATACAACATTTACGTAAGCTTCAAAAAAGACTATGACTAAAAAACGGGAATAATCGAAGAGAATCATCCTCACAGCTGGTTTGGCCCTCTGCTTGGTAAGAGGGAAGAGACGGGTTCCAGCTCCCCCACCAAGAATAACCGCAACGACAGACCCAGGATCAGTCCGCCCTAAATCCAAATCTTCAATCTTGAAAAAAAAAGACAAACATTCGGGTTTCGTCATTGATAAACCATGGAAGACCTAGGTAAACAGCGATTTAACCTAAAGGAACCACTTTTCTGAATTTGATACCTTGGCATCCATTTTCAGATGGCTCGCCTTGACGGACATGTGGGCGAGGGGACGTTTCTTGGTGGTAGTAGAAAGAGATCTCCAATGCCGCCAACCCAACCCGCTCCCCGTGCCTTGCCCTTCTGCAATATTCCAATCAATCGGCCGCCACCGTCGACGGCACGGTAAGCGAGGGGTAGTTGTCGAAAGAGCCGTTCCGCTGCAGTTAACGCTAGCTGCCATTGGAGCCTCGCCGAAGAGCAACGAGTAGGAAGGGAACGAGGTAGAGGAGGAGAAGCGAAGGCTGGTGGATCCAAAGTTGCATAGGGATGGAGAATAAATAGAGGAACTCCGAGGTTTGCGTTAATGGAGATAGTCGAAGCGGCCAGTTCAATCCCCTGCTCCATGCAACGAGACTTCGTCGTCCGCATCCCGCGGCATAATCAGATTTATTTATAAATTATTTTTTAAACTAAAATTTAAATAAAAAAAGTAAAATAAAATCAAAAAGCACTTTTTTATTTGAAAAAATTAAAAGGATTTTACTAAGTATTATTATAAAAAATTATTTCATTCGTAAATAATATTTAAAGAAAATTCCTATTCTTATATTTTATTATCTCAAAAAGATAAGAAAAGGCCTTTTAATTGATATTATTAATTCGTAAACAAATATTAATTAATCATTCCCACCGTTGGATTGATATCGAGCGGCGGACTTTGCTTCTCGTTTCTGTCCCGCTAAACGGAAACCAAGACCTAGCGTAAACCTTAAAAAGGAGTCGCCCGCTGTTGGTCTTCTAGTTGCCGTGCTCTCCCTTCGAAAAACCCTTCTTTCTCCGACTCGACATCACCCCGATGGGAAGCACTGCGAACGGATCGTGCGCTCCGACGGAGGGAGTGGCTGCCGCCGGCGCCACCGTGGACAAGGAGGTTGACTTCGCTAACTACTTCTGCACCTACGCGTTCCTCTACCATCAGAAGGAGATGCTTGCCGACCGCGTCCGCATGGACGCGTATTTTAACGCCGTCTTCCAGAACAAGCACCACTTCAAGGGAAAAGTTCGTTCCTTTCCCACTTTTTCTCGTGTCTTTGCACTGATTTTGCTAAATTAGCCCATGTTTTGGTGTGTGAAATTGGTAGTTTAGCTAATTTTATGATTTGGCGGTGGGGAAAAGGTTGTGTTGGATGTCGGCACAGGAAGCGGCATCCTTGCTATCTGGTGCGCGCAAGCCGGTGCGAGGAGGGTTTATGCAGTCGAAGCGACAAATATGGCGGTACATGCTCGTGAACTTGCCAAAGGAAATGACGTTGGTGATATTGTTGAAGTTATTCAAGGGTCGATGGAGGAGGTTACGCTGCCGGAGAAAGGTTGGCCTCATGTCTAAAATTCAGTGCTGCTTGGTGGGTTTGTCTTTTGATTGAGATCTTTTTTTATGTCAACAGTGGATGTTATCATCTCGGAGTGGATGGGATATTTTCTTCTCAGGGAGTCAATGTTTGACTCTGTAATATGTGCACGTGACCGATGGCTGAAACCAGATGGAATAATGTAAGCCTAAAATCTTTTAACTTTCACTATCTTTAGGACACATCTACGTTTCTAATAGAAAACTAAGCATAATAATACCCATTCTCTTATATTTCTAATTGTGTTTGTTTTCAAAAGGACCTATTAGAATCAGGTCTCATGCATAATGTTAAAAAGGAACACTAAAAGAACCACATGTTTCCACTCTTGGATTATTGGCTTTCTCCTTTAGAATTAAATAAAACCTGGTTAGAGTACATATCTTAAGAACTTTCAAACATTGTTTAACCTGAATGCAGATGAAGAGGTCCCTTATCTCTTACAAGTAATGAACTATTTTCACATCTAAATATTGTGTGAATGTTTGTTATGTGAATCTACTACTACAACCTTTTGATCTCCAGCCTAATTCTCAAGATAGATATAATCACATAACTTTTCAAGCTAGAAATGGCATATATTCATTCTCATGTTTCCACTAGAGATTATTATTTCATTTATCATCTTATTTTTCTTGAAGATTTTGTTGGGATGCCTGATCTCTTCATCATATTTCATTCATTCAGATCAAAAGGAAATACATGCTTAACGTGTGGATTAAAAGTTAATGCTCATTAGTAAGCATTGGTTATCAGCTTAAGGCCGACACAAACAATTTAGCAATAATTGATTTACCTAAAATATGGGCTCTGAAAGTGCAATTAGTTGATGGTTTTGTGGATAGAAAATCAATGGTTTCTTGCAAATTTAGCTCATTCTGCCGGATACATTCATCTAATTTCCTGGATATTTTGTAGTTTTTTTCTAGTTTCCATTACTAAATTCAGTGACCGCATTTAAAGTGAACAGATAATCTCACAAGCTAATTTATGGTTTAGCATATGATGCAGTGGAATTATTGTTATTATTATTATTATTACAAATGGGAACAAAAACTGCAATGCCAATGACATGCGCAAGTACAAAAAGTAGAGAAAGGAATATTCTTGTGTTAAAGTTATTTGATATTAACTATTAAATTCTGGATAGTCCATATTCTGCCTTGTCGGTATGCATAGAATACAGTAAAAAAAAAAGGAGTTGGAGGTTTCTAGTTAAAATGAACTTCTCTTCTATTTGTTTTGCTCCAATTTAGATTTATCTTACTTTTATAATTTGGAAAAGATAAGGGTGAGAATACATCGTTGGCTATTGTTGTTACTATGATTCTTTGCAAAAGTTTTTATGTAAGTATTAACATGGGTATTCTTTTCTAAAATATGTTTTCTTACCTATGAAAGTATTGAATCTTGCCAAAAGTAGTTGTTGTGACATCCTCATTGAGAAAGTCTGTGAACTTTTGTAAAGATTACTACGACTCAAATACAATCAATTACCATAAGCTTTCACTAGGATGGTCTACATTTGTGTTTATGAGAAGCTATTTGTGCCCAATTTTGTGTACCAATTTTCTCATTAAACTCATCTATCTAGTGGTTAATTGCGGTTAGATATCTTGCTAGGATTAACATTAGACATTTATTGAACGGATATTCACCCTGTTTTGTCCAAGGTAATCTCCAATTACTTACATTTAAGACCATACCAGGGGGTATTCATGCTTCTCAAATGTGGCAAAAAGATGATGATAGTTTGAGATAGTGAGGAAGAAATATCTAGTTTTACAAATAGTTGTAATCATATTTGCTATGCAAATGGATTATCTAAAATCATTTTTTCCCCATCTGGTGCACTATGTTATTTAAAGTATCGAGATTGATAAGTAGTATCAAGATCAGATTGTTATTAAAATAATTGAGATTAATAAGTAATACCAAGATCAGATTACAAACATAGTTATTCTTATTTGCCTAGTTAGTCAAAAAGTAACAGCCAGTTTTGATAAAACTAGATCTTCTTTTACATATGTATCGTTGGTGTAGGTGTATGGATTCTATTATTTCCTTTGTTTTGCTCCGTTTCTGAATTTCAAGTTTGAGTTTATAGCTTTTGCTTTTTTTCTTATCTGTACTACTATTTTTACAGTTAAACTTCTCAAGTGTAAGCTTCGCTTGAATCTTGATCACTTTCTTGTGCAGGTATCCTAGCCATGCTCAAATGTGGATGGCACCAATCAGATCTGGTATAGTAGATAAAAAAGAAAATGATCTTGAATCTGCAATGAGTGATTGGGATAACTTTGTTGAAGATACTGAAAGCTATTATGGGGTTAATATGAATGTGCTGACAAAACAATTCCGGGAAGAGCATGAGAAATACTATTTGAAGGTACCATTTACCAAGATAAAAATCTCCATACTAACTTTGCTATAAGCACTTATCGTATTTAAAGAGAAAATAAGTAGGCTGGCATTCTTATCCATCACATGAGAACAATCCAACACAACTGGGATTATGTCTTTTTTTGTTAGGTATAGTAAGGGTGATTGTTACTCTTTTATCTTTTGATATTGAAAATTTATATTTTCGGGTTTAATGATTTTTTTTTGAGTGAACTAGAAATTAGTGTTTTTAGTTATTTAGTAGGGGTCTAAAAAAATGAATCACACATCTAATGATACTGAATTCAGTTTAAAAAAACCCCATAGTAGGTTGTTAGTTATCTTCATTGTGAAGGCAATATTAAAGTAGCTCTATTTCGAGGAGTATCAATGATTATAGGGAAATTTACACTTACAATTTCATTTGTGCTGAAAATAGAAGTAGCAAGTATAGTGATCGCACTAGCATATGAACTAGTCAAAATATCAATGACTTGGATATTCAAGTGGAATACAATTGTAATTATAGAAACAATAATGATAATGGTAATCCTGTCAAAAGTTCAGACATGTGCAGGCTCAATCTGAATCACATTATAAACAATTTTTTGGTGATAAAATCAATGATTTATTTGTCAAATAGATTAATTTTTTAATAAATCTTACATCATAGTTGGTCGTTGTAGAACTTTTAACTAACTTATATAAAATTCTTTTCAAAAAATTTAAATAGTATTCTTTTACATGATTTTGTATTAGCAAAAAATGACATGCAATTTGATAGCACTGTATATGTAATTTGATTTGGTTGGACAAATACAAATTGAAGCAACCTAAACTTTGCTTGACATAAATACATCCACCGTTGAGTCTCATCCAATACCAAAATGTGCAGTATTTACCTAAAGTAGTTGCCCATTGTCTTTTTTTATCTAGAGGGTTTTCACTTAAAAAAACCTATGGGAATTTTAGGTTCTTTTTTATTTTAAGTCCCAATTCCAAAGCATCTGGCATTATATATCTTTCTTGTGCTTGGTTTGGGTAATCTCCTAACTGTTTGATCAGGGTGATTCCTTGTTCTCAATTTTTTTGACACAAGAAACGCTGTTATGTGATATTCATATTGATATACTCTGAAATATGTTTTTCTAACTCTTTGAATCTCAACGTAAGATCTTTGGCCTTGCTTAGAACTGCTGCAAATGCTTAAAACAAGTATTTAATTTAAGTCCTATTGTAGTTTTAATATTCTCTTAATAATCTTACAGACATCATTGTGGTGTAATCTTCATCCTGAACAAATTGTGGGCACTCCAGTGGTTATCAAGCAAATTGATTGTTTGACTGCTACAGTTGATGAAATTCGCACAGTTTCCTCAAAGTTCTCGTCATCTATTTATGTAGACAGGACAAGGTTGTCTGCCTTAGCTGGGTGGTTTGATGTTCACTTCCGAGTATGAACCATTAACTATATTTTAGTAGATTTCTTTTTGATGTGAGAGATATTCTAATGTCTATGCTATTTAAATTACTCCAGGGTAACCCACAAAATCCAGCATTGAATGAAATTGAGTTGACCACAGCTCCTAGTGTTGAGAACTCTACACATTGGGGTCAACAGGTTTGTTTGTGTTCAAATTCACCTTTTTATCTTGGTTGAGTTGTCATTTTATGTTAAGACATTTTAAGATTTTCTTTCACATAAGTTGGTTATTTTGTCCTGTGCAAATAATATATATGTTACAAGCCCTGGTGATACCGACTTTTCTTTTAAGTGATTTCCTGTGCATATAAAACTGGGTGGGTTTTGACTAGTGCAGCTTGTTCTGTAAAAAGCTCTTGTGAATTTAAGCACAATGGCCTATAGGTAATATACAATCTAATTGGCTTTCAAATGATTTCCTATAAGGCTAAAACGACACTGGTCATCCTTGTTCATCATGGGTGGAGCCTGCAATCATTCTTTGGATTAGACTAAATATTCCATTCGGTCAGTGTCAATGGATGGGAAGACTGTGATAACTTGAGTGTTCACAGGATTGATTGATTGAGATGAAGTGACAAATTTAATGACGTGATATTTATAGGAATTCTTGATGCAATGGAAGGAAAGATTTTTGCCCTATTCTTCTTTTTTTAAAATAAAAATCAAAATCAAATTAGATCTATTATTCTAGGGGTTGCAGTAGATCTGTCACTCTAGTTTGGTACTATCTGAACCCCAAATCTGAGCCAGATTAAGTACCCATTACTCGAACCTGGTAAAGACTCATCTCGTGTTGTTATTCTTCTGTCTGATCCTATCTGAATATGCAGAGTTCTAATTTAAATGTGTGTAATATGTGGAGTATCCATGAACTAAACTTAAATTTGATCAGAATACCATTTGTCCGTTCAGATACCTGAACTTAAGTGCCTTCAGTAGCAGAAAATGCAATCAATGAGCTTAACTAGTTTTTTTTTTTTGAATTTAGGTGCATTACCATCATTCTTTTTTATTGTAAATATTTGGCCAGGTATTCCTTTTGCAACCTACTCTCAGAGTCAATGAGGGAGATGTATTCGAAACTTCCTTTTCCATGCATCGCTCGAAGGAAAATCATCGGCTTATGAACGTGGATCTAACATATGAATTGAAGCCAGCATCTGGAAATCGAGTTCCACTTTGCAGTTCCAAGTACTATGTAGAATGAGGCAGGGTTCAAGCAGTTTTAGGAACACAGGTATCTCTACTTCTCATTGCAAACCTAAGCACGTTGCTAATTGATACAAAATAAAACACTTGAATTTTGAATCAGAACAATTTTTGTTGTCTCTTATATTTCTATCATAACTCCGCCCATGACGAACTAGTCATAGCCGGTCCCGAGCCCGGATAAAGGAGGAGGGTTGCGTAGGTTGCCAGCTAGCGTTAAACTATGACAAATTTCAATGAATGGATCAATTATATTTCTATCATCTTAGATATGCCGCACCATATTTGACATGTAACTTCTGGAATTTAAAATCAAATTTGGTTTACGAAAACCAAATTACTTTCGTTGTAGCACACCATTTTATATGATAAGTCAATATTTATGTCCATTTGAACAAGATCCTAACAAGCAAAACCCAGTCTCACTAAGCTTTTAGGCTGAACTTCAAATGCTTCTCCCAACTTTTCATCTTTTCTTGTGATTTCCCTTCCAATTAAAGCATGTTTTCAATGCCTGCGTGTGTTCTTATGTTTCTAACCTTATTTTTTCAGGACTGCAAGGGCTGTTGCCTCTACTGTGAAAGCGGCATTGCTGAGGTCAATTGAATGCAAGATGTGTGTGCGTGATTTGTATCTGTTTAGGTAACACTTGCGATGCATTCCTTTATTTCCTATTTAAGATTTTGTGTTTTCTGTTTTGAAAACAAGTGTGAAATTTGATTCGATAACATAGATTGTGAGTGTTTGTTGGAATGTGAGAATCAAGATTAAATGTTTTGTGGAACAAGTAAAGCTTGTTAGAGGATGTTCAATAGGTCATTTAAATGTTGGACAGAAGGCATAATTCCTGAGCAAAGGTGAAGGCCTTCTTGCTGGTGATCAGGCTGCAAGAAAAATAGCTTCTCGTACAGTTAAGCCACCAGCAGCAGCTTTCCAAGGGCAACAAGATGTGTATCTAATATTCTTCAAGTTATTAATTTCTTCAACACAACAATTGTGTTGAAAAATAAATTTTATTATATAATGGCCTCAAAAGGTTGTTAATAACAGTTTGAAAACAGAATTTATTTGCTGATATAAAATAATCATAAAATACAAGATCAGCATGCGATGAACTTATTACATTGTCAGTAGGATACTATGATTGTAGCATTGAGTTTATGTTGACAGAAATGCACGTCCCAAGTTTTTTAAGTATAGCAAAATCACTTTAACATTAAGATTTTTGACAAAATAAAAATATCTTATCATAATATCATATCGGTGAAAATCATTGACTATGATCACGTAAAGAGTGTCTATTATTTATATATAATTTCAGAACGGTTCAGGATTACAAAAAAAAAAAAATCTGCACAAGGCCTCGCATTCTATGGATTTTGATATGATTTATCATGTGATGGTTTTTCTCAAAAACCTAGTCACTTCTTAGCATCAGATAGGTACTTCAGTTCTGTTAATTCAGTGACTACGTTTTCAAGTGACCCAGTCCTACCCGTCGAGTTCAGCTTTAAAAGGGAAGAGTCTAAGGACAGTAACTTACCTTCCAGAACAACCAGAGGAAAGATTACCCTTAGAAGTGCCAAAAACCACAAGGTTCATAGAACTTAGGCTGATCACAGGCCAAACCTCAAGTTCTCGTAACGGACAGTGATGCTAAAAACTGTATCCAAAAATTGCCTGATTTCGAACTACCTTTAAAGAGGGGAAAACAGCACAGCATCAAGGGAGTTTGAGTATCCAAAGCTTAACGAGTACAAATAAGCGCCATCCAAATCCAAAGACCAAAAAACTCAAAATATATATTCCGTCGAAAAATAAAAATATCAACCCACCTGAAACAAAACAGCTGGAGCAAGCCCGTTTCTTTTCTATATATACACCCTGTGCAAAGAATATGTAGTAAGAATTGAACCAGTGCTTCCAAAGCTGAATCATGAATACTAGAAACTTTCAAAATTTAACACGTAGTCATACAAACTGAACCCAAATAGCAAACTTGTGAGTAAATTCACTGGCTCCGTGCACCGTTGAAATGAAAAACAACGGCTGGCATATGTAAATTGGGCAAAGAAAAACATGATTGTAAAAAAATAAATAAACATAACTGACCACAAAGCCAAAGCTAGTTTAACATCAGGAAATTATTACACCATGATATATTCATCTTCCAAAAGTGATCAGACCACGAGCATGCTCATTTCATGGAGACAAGTCTTGAAACAAGTGTACATACACAACTCAAGCTGCCTCCATCAAGACAAGCTGGCGCCTACTTGCCAGAGTAATGAACTAAAAATATTCCTTGGCAATTTGTTTGACATGCAACTTCCCAACATTTAAATAGAACCTCAAACATGCAGAGGGCTGGCACCAGTAGCCCAACATTTCACCTCTCAAGCTCAGAAAATATGCAAACAATACCTCCAACGTTCGAGAATTCTCTGAACGACATGCTAAGTGGGTCAGGAAGCCTACACATGGTTAAGTTAGAAAAGTCTTACATAAACTGGAAAAGAATGAAGATAAATGAACCTGTCAATAAAAATACAAATCACAAATCGCTGCACAAATATACGCAGAAGAAACTGCTCGGGTACACGAACTGTGCAATGAAGAAGATAAATGAACCTGTCATTCTAAAACTACAAATCACAAATCTTTCTGTACAAATATATGCAGATGAAACTGCTTTAAAATGTCCCATCTCAAAAAAAAAACAAAAAAACAATTTGTGGAGGTTAGCATCCCTGTCCAACTACAAGAGACAGATATAAGACCAGTTTCACAAGGGTACAAACATACAACTTACAGAGAGAGATCACCTTTTTTTAGGCAAATTCATATGAAAAACTTGGGAAGCAATTCAACAACATAATCACAAAGCCTTGATATCTGCAACCTACAAGGAGAATGGTATTATAATAATGCATTCTGAATGACTAAATCAAAAAGAGAAGCAATATATTGAAATATTTGCTAACAGGGAACAGCTTTTATGTGCACAGACAAATTTAGACAAATGGTCACGGTAAATCTCTGTCAATCAAGGCGTGCATAATCCTTTTTACAAGTAGTTTATGATTATTATATTGATGGAAATTTATACGGACTTTAGGAACATATTTACTGGGGGTGAAAAGATGAGGTCAAAGAGGAAAATGAGGAAAGGGGATCCACATTGCAACTTACTGGGAAAGAATGATGGGAGCATGACCATAATGTATGATTATTATATTGATGGGCAAGAGAAGATGAAGTTGAAGCCTGCTGACTGGCCTTATTATTAGTTTTAACTATTTTTCAATTTTCTCTAAGATCTCATTTATATTGAAGAGGAGATTTTATATTAGTCCTATGGCGATGAAACAATCCAGTTGGAAGGAAGTGTAAAATCATAATTGAAGCATACAACACCAAGTTATTGAATGACCTAACCTTCATGTGTGCGCCAGTTAACAATATTCAGAAATCTGCTAAACTAAATTATAAGATTGGCCTTTTAAATTCAAAGACACTTTCTAGAACAGTTAACAGATATTTTGGTCCATTGCTATGATTTACAAAAGATACTAGCCAAGCACCTGAAAAACCATCAAGGCTTTTACACTTAAAAAATATATTTAATCTCACATTAAATTATCACATTTTATCGTGGTTTCCTACTCACTAATCCCGCCATCATCATGTTATTGGCACACTGGAATGATCGAATTGGAACTAGAAATGTTTAGGTACAAGGAAAAATTGTTTTCTGTATGCGGAAGAAAAATTAAAAAATCTTAAGAATCATGAAAATTATTCCTCATCAATGCTGAGAGAACTTCATCAATTCATTGATTTACATATCAATAGCAATATATACTATCAGATTGCTATTTTCTAATATATGTTTCCTATATAATAAAAAATCTCAATTATAGATTACACCAAATAATTAATATAATAGTGTATCAAACACATGAATATTCAATTGCTAACATATTTTATTAAATTATTATTACTAATGCAACAAATTGATATATAATTTATTAATTCATATATTAAATTTTTATCATTCATTATATTCTCATTATCAATACATCTTACAGTTTACAATCGTTAAGACATAATATTAAATTTCCTTTAATAATTTAATTATACTAAAATACTAAATTATTATTATAAAACCTTACTTTATGAAAATTTGCTTGTCCACACTACACATCTCCCCTCTCCCCACGTTTATGTTCTCACAATTCAGACAAACCCTTCCTTTTGTCTCCCTTACACAACCTCACTCGCTCCTACCGGCTCCTCCCCGACAATGGAACACCCTCAACTACTCTACCGTTGCTCCTTCTGTCTTGCTTCTAGAATTTACAAGTTTCTGTTGCTTATTTTCTTCTTATCACCTTCAATATTTCCACCAAATTTGATGATTTCCGGCCTTTTTGGTAACATTAGGATTGGGCTCATTTGACTGAGATTTCCAGAAAAATCAGATGCCACCCAACAACGAATCCCCCCCTCACACAACTAAATTGGATCCATGTATGGATTGACAATCTTACAATTATGCATGAAAAACAAACACATGACACAATCACGTTCTATGTGAGTGGATATAGTTTAAAAGGACAATTCATATACTTGTCCCTGGTAAATGAGGATTTCCAACAAATATTATTTGATATATGCCTTGGCATAAGTAAAGGAAAGATGGTACAAGGTAATAATTTCCATAACTGCACGTGGTTTTGCAAAGTGCATAGTTATGAGACTACCAAAGATGTAACAGAAGATAGGGAAACATATCCAAAAGAGTTATTATACTCTAATTAAAAAATATGTGCAAGAAAACTCAGAAAAATAGAGCAGAGATAAAATGTAAAAAAAGGTGAATTTGACCCAACAAAAATTATTGTCTAATGGAAAAACATGTGCAGGTACGTTCACAACGAAAGAAGATAATAAATCCAAAAGTAAATATGATTGTGATTTTTAGCCCCAGCGAAATTATGATATTGTGATTGTAATACAAGCTACAAAACACTTCGTACCTTCCATAGAAGCTATTTTATTTCATGTTCATGATCAATGTGGCACATCTGATTCATATGACGAGGAGCTTTCACTGTCAGAGTCTGAAAATAGAGAGTATAAGTTCAAAAATGTACACAATTAAAACCAACAATATACAATAGCTACATATATCAAGTATTCTCAAAAGAAAAAAAAATCACTAATATAGCAATCTGAAAACAAAACCTAATTCATTTTTCTGTCTCCATACACTCACAGAATGATAAAATATATAATAGTTACACATATCATGCATTTTCAATTGGAAAACAAAAAATATACTTAATTTAGCAATTTGACAGAATTGCATCAAAATGTTACCGCTATCAGAGGAGCTTGAATCACTGCTAGATTCACTGGAACTACTTGATCCATTTGCATCATCACCATTGTTCACTCCTGCAACACCTAGATGAGCAGCAGCATTCTTCTGATCTACTCTTGCCAAATAAATGAGCAAGTTAGTCAACACAATATGAGAAAACAACCAATAACAATCAGCAAAATCCCTAAATTAGTTTCATACCTTTTTCAGTTTGCAGTACTGAAGAAGTAACAACTGGATCAGGACCCTGTCACAAATGAAGAGAGGAACATATAACTAGGATCACTGAAGATTATATATCTCCAATTCAAGTGTGAAGTCTTACCCCTCCACTTAACCTTTCTTGGTCAAGGTGCTTTGCCTCAGCCCTAGCTAGCATTGCCAGCTCTGCCTTCCTTTTGTGCTTACTTAATGTCTTCTTATAATTTGAAACAAATCTATCAAGTTCCCAGAGTGTATCTGTGTCCACACTATCAATATCCACTTCAATCTCATCATCATGTTGACTCAATGCAAAGTTCCTCTTCTTAATAATTTCCACAACCAAATCCAACTTCTCTGCTGGCAGGCTCTCCAAGTGACGACTTAAAGTTTGCTTCTCCTTCAATGTCATCTCCCTCTTGTACAAGTCTTTAGCCTTTGGCTTCTTCAGGGGCACAGGCCGACCAAAATTGTGATACTGATTATCTTCTTTTCTCAAATCAACAACAATTGGGTGCACTGTGGAGTCTGACCTTTCAAGAGTTCCCCTAACAAGAGAAGCCCTTTTTCTGTTGACTGAATATAACTGATGCAATTGATCTGTAAACTCAGTCTCAATAACAAACCACCTTTCCTCAAAGATGTCAGACAGCTGCTGTGCCATGACATGAACATCCTGCCCCACGGAATTATATGTCATTGCATTCCGGAGAGTAAGTCTAACATCTGCTGCAAATTCCTCAGGGGTTTCATAGAAGTTATCAGTAAAGCGAGATTTTACGGTGCCAAAGTCCATTGGGTGTTTAATGATTGAGAAATAATCATAGAGACCAAGGGCTTCAACATCTACTGGTTTGTTGAACACCCATCCAAACCTGTGCTTCATGAGCTTCTCCAACAATGCCCGACAGCTCTTGAAGGCACTAGAATATATTTTCTTCTCAGGTGATGTCTTGTAATCTGATTCTGCCAAATGCTTCTTGCTTTTGCTGGCCTTGGACTTCTTCAGAGATGTTGGTGGAGGAATCTTATCCTTACCCAAGATGAAATCTGAACTATGGAAGTATTGGTTGGCCTTAGGTGTCCTCTTCTCCTTCTGAAAGGACAATTCACTGGCATTGTTCCTTGAACCAGCACCATGTGGCAACACAATGCTAAGCCGAGGACGAGGACGAAAAGAGATAAGAGCAGGGCTGGTTGGAACAGCATCAAAGATTGCAGGTGCTAACTTCATCGTCACAGGTGTCGTTGCATGGTTCACTGAGAGTTGGGAACGAGCTCCACCACCAGCTGAAACAGGGACCGAAAATATCTCATCCACCAGCATTGAGTCAGCTATGCTGTTCCTT
The DNA here is from genome assembly GCA_038050645.1 of Hedychium gardnerianum. NCBI lineage: Eukaryota > Viridiplantae > Streptophyta > Magnoliopsida > Zingiberales > Zingiberaceae > Hedychium > Hedychium gardnerianum. The sequence goes on from JBBUKS010217957.1 coordinate 19,974, forward strand.
GCACTGACACTAGGAGGCACTGGGATGTTGAACTGGGAGTGTGATGGAGGAGGGTCCACCAGAAGAGCCTCAACAAGGGTTGGCGCTCTCTTCCTTGACATAGTAATGTTTCCATGGTTAGCTGAGAATTGAGAAGGAGCTCCGCCATCACCATCCACACGCTCAGCAAAGAGCTCAGAGTGACGGGCCTCGAGTCTCCTGAAAAGATCCCTCACCTGACCCAGATCAGCGAGGAGCTTCTTCCGAATCTTCCGTACCTCCTGCTGTGACGGCTCGTCTTTCCGGTTCTCCAAAGAGCCATTTTCGTGGAAGGCATTGGCCTTGCAGTCAAGCACGGCCTTTCCCTCCGGGCATGGAAGGTTGAGACTGCAAGGCTCGTTATCCGACGAGGAGCGGAGGCTGACCTGAAGCTGATGTCCAGATGGAGGTTCTGCCGGAGTCTGCCGGAGCGAGGATTGAAGGTCGCCCTTGGTCTTTGTCGTCGTCGTCGCTAAGGTTTCACGGGATGACGGCTGAGGGTTTTCATCCAAGGTTTTAAGTAACGAGGGCTGCGAGTTCTCTGCTAGGGTTTCACGGGACGACGTCTGCGGGTTCTCGGCCTCGGTCGGAGGGTTCTTCTTGGCACGGTTCCTGCGGGTATAGACCTTGCAATCCGCCCACCGGCGACTCTCACCGACTCCATCGTCCATGCCAGCGGCAGAAAGGGGGCCGGAATCCATGCATCAAATGGAGGAGGAAGGGATGCCGGCGGCCCGATCGGGCCTTGCAGACGTTCGGGAGGGAAAACCCCGATCGAAAGGAGTGAGTGAGGAGCGGAGGTGGAGAGAAAACCCTAACCCTAGAATCGTGATCTCACGCGCCCGCTTCCTCGCTCGCGGTGGGAATAATAACAGGGTCGAAGGGGGGACGAGGATGAGGTGTCTAGGTCGGTTCGAAGCATTCCGGCCAATCAAAAGACTACGCGTCTCGTGTAGTTCTTGAATTGACGAAGACCGTGGGACCCCTGCGGAGCCCGTGACATTAATCCAATCACCTGTCAGGTAATCACGATGTACGTCTCGTTCGGGCACGTGGGGACGGACTTGGATACCGGCTTCCTGTATTCCTCCATTTATTAGGGAACTGGTCTGGTGACGGGCGAGATGACGTGGGGAGACTTGTTTGGGGTGTCATTATGGCCACGTGGAATCTGTAGAGCTTCTGTTTGGGATAGCAAACGATGGCTGCAGTCCGGAGTTAGCCAGGCGGTCACGTATCTGCTAACTAGGACTTATGTCTTGTTTATTTGGGAGCGTGGATCATACAGAGGAGGGATTATAGATGAGTTGAAGCACTTCCTTCCTGTTGTTTACTTACTTAAAACAGTATCGTATAAATTCTTGACATGTTCACGGATCAAATTTGATACGTTTTATAGTCCATTCAAAATTAATGAGGTCCTTCTCCTCATTTATTTTTATCTTTCGTGTTGTTGTTTTCCTTTTTCAAGGATATATTCTGAAGGTGAATTCTTTTCTGTTTTTTATTTGCCCCTCCAAATAAAATAAGGATTTTTTTTTAATTTCTAATATAAATTTAAGGGGAAAAAGGCATATTAAAAAATGGGTAAAAATTAAGATAGAGTCACAAATTAATTGAATGGTAAAAGATATTTTTTTTTTTAAAAATAAATATTTTAGTATATTTTTTCGTATTAAAAATATCTTTATTCTCATACTAATATAATGTTAAAAAAATTATGTTTTTAATTCAACTTAATCAAAAATATATAAAAAAACATTTCTAAATTAAAAAAGTTATTATCAAGTTGGTCAAAAAAAAATTAATCTTACTAAAAATGCTTAAACAATGTTAAAATCATCATAGCAACCATTAATTGCTAAGTAATTATTCTTAATTGCTACAGGCAATGATATTTTTAGTATAAAAAAAATATCGTTTGGCTTTTTAAAAACAATTTTAGATGTCATTTTAATTTTTACCCATTAAAATGCTGATTGAGTTTGCTCTTTGTCGTGCCATCTTACTATCAAGCTAGTGTCTTCTTAGTTCTAATTCCTTCTCTATTTGATTATTTGCAGAAGATCCCTCAAAATTTAACCAAGAATATTTCAAACGAGAACAAGAAATTACACTATTGCTTGGCGATGGGTGGCACAATTTTGTGAAGGAGCATTCCCTCGCAATGACGGAGTCAGAAGGACTAATCTACTAGGGCTGATCGAAAATAAAAGCCCCTAGATGACTATCTACTTGATTAAGTTCCTCCTTCTCAACTCGTCGGCCCTCAAGCTAAAGCTCGGGTACAGCAATACGTGGCTCCGTCCTCTCCTTCGTGGAGTTCCAATTCTTGGTATTCCAGTACGATGGCCAAATGCATTTGGCAATGTTCAGCATAAAGGAGTGCGAGTAAAAGGGAAGATCTATTTATAGTTAGGCCTGGTAGAATGAAATCTTCATCTGAAGGTAATTAAGTGCAACAAGAGCAGAATGTTGGAGCATCTTCAGAGTGAATCAAGACATCTTTCCAATCACTCACTAGGAAATGAAAGATGTCGGTTAAAAATATATAAACAAAAAACACATCTCAAATTAAGTAAACAGTAGATATTTCTTTTTTTAAAAAAAATAAATAAATTGAAAGAACGCACATTTTATATCAAAAATATTTTTTATTTTAATGTTATTATAAAACTCAATTGATCAAAATTATTTTAAAATAATAATACAATCTACT
>JBBUKS010218065.1:0-22707 GCA_038050645.1 Hedychium gardnerianum
AGTTTAACGCTGGCTGGCAACCTAACACAACCCTCCTCCTTTATCCGGGCTTGGGACCGGCCATGACTAGTTCGTCAAAACAGAAAAACACCCTCTACCCTACATAGCTCTAGCACTCCTTTTACATCCAGATACAGCCATCATTAACATGTATACCAAATCAGATACCCTAAATTTACTCATAAAGAGAGGATTTGACTATATTTATGTTTCTTTCCCTTTCCTAGCAAATTCCATTGAGACATTATATTTCTACGCATAACTTGTTAAAGCATCAGGCAGTCTGGGAGATCATCTAGTATGTGACTGTGCACTTTTATTATAGGTTAGATTTCAAAATCATCCCCCCAGCACACACTACATACAGTATGCCATAATACTAGAAGTGATATTTCTAACTCTCTCCATATCCAACTGCAAACAATACACCCTTAAATCAGTATAAAATTCTCCTCAAATTGCACTCTGAGGTACTTGTTGAACTTTGTAATAATACGAGAGACAGAATGATTCATGGTCAATCTGTAGGGTTAGTTGTTGCCTCAACCTATTTTTAAGCAATCAAAAAATAAAACTAAACCAAAATTTAAACAACGTTGTAAAATACTAAAATTATAGGTTGTGCCATGCTCTAAAAAGCCCTTCAATTTGTTGCTAGAGCTAGTGAAACAAGAAGCATACCCCAAGCCACTGTGCACTCTTCACTAGTCGCACTTGCCTGGTTAGCCTGACACTCGATGCCTATAAAAGATCACAGATCCAACAAAGTCAAACAGTGAACAAGTAATCAAAACCCTAAGCGTACAAACTTAACCTGAAGAATCACTAAAAGAAGGGCTGATGAAAACCAATAAATCATGGAAAGCAAGAGAACTCACAGAGATCCATGATGTGATTCCTACAAATAGCGCAATTGTCCACCACGATATCTGCAAAACAACATCAAATTAGTCCATCGATCCGGGAGACTCAAAACATAGAAAATTAAATAAACCAAAGCGTAAAAAGCGGAGAATCCCAAATGGATTTCACGAAAACTTGTGACTTGAGAGCTTACCCCAGGCCCAGAGGGCGACAGCGTTCCATTTCTTAATCTCGAACCTCTTTGGCTTTTTCGCAGAGGAGGAAGCGATGGAGGACGGCGACAGAACGTCGGCGACGATTGAACCTTCACCTCCTGGAACCATGTCGACGTCGGTATCAAGAGAAGCCATGGATCGGAGGAGGATCGGCAGCCGGAAGCAGCGAGGCGGAGGCGGAAGCGCGGCCCTAATTATTTATAAGCTGCTTGATTTGGGAAATTTAAGTTGGATTTTTTTTTTAAATAACAACTTTTGTCTATTATTTAGTTTTATTTATTTTTTTGAAAAAACTTTTGGGATGTTTTGATTAAAAAATAGTTGATAGTAGCCTTTTTTTCTTTTTTCCTTCAAAATATTCCTAACTTTATATAAAAAAAATTCTTCCTAAATTTTCTTTAAATCATAAGTTTATTGTCCTTTTCAATAAAAATATCATTTAATTCATGAAATAAAATTTATATAACAAACATATGAATTATTTTGAATCATTATAATTTTTGCTCAGTTAATTAATAAATGATAAATTTATTATAATAAATTAAAAGTTAATTTTTTTCATCTCTTATTTATCTATCTGACGATCAATTATAAATTATTTTTATGATTTATTTTTTTTACATAATCTACAAACGAGTAATAAGAGACATCTAAAAATGAAAATAATAATTTTTTTTTTACTTAATTATAAAGTTTTAGTTAAAATTCCTGGATAGATACTTATATGCTCCTCTTCTTCTTTTTTTTTACTAATTTGTATAAAGAAACCACTGTATTTTTAGATCCATGTAAAAAAAAAATCTATTTTTTAGGTATCAAACTTAATTATTTTTAAAAACAATAAAGAAACCATCGTATTGTGAAATTCATGTAAAAAAATATGACTTCTTTTATGTATCAAACTTAATTATTTTGAACAAACAAAGAGAGCAATGTATTCTGAAATCCATATAAAAATTATTTGTAAAACCCTGTCGTTTGTGCTTTTAATTAAAAAAATATTTTTCCTAGAGTGTAATTCGTAAAACTAAGAGGTTTCTAATAAAAAACAAAATAAATTGTTTCATGTGACTGGCTTCAACCATGAGTTATTCGAACTCGAAGACTTTGTTTACTTGAGCAAATAAAAATTACAGAAATTTTTTCGTCTGTTTACTTTGTAAAAAAAAAATGATTATATTTGTTTCGTTTATTTACTTTAAAAAAAATATTTTTTTTTCTTTTATTGACTATAAATAGATTTATAAATTTATTAACAATCATTTTCTCATCATTTTTATTTTCGCATAAATTAAAAAAAAACGTACACAATTATTTTTCATAATCACAATTGATCTCACGGTGACAAAAGACGAAACGTTCGTCCCAACGCTCCCGCCAATCCGTCCCAAAACTCAAGAATCACAATTGAAGGTATCATTTATGATGAACACTTCAATTGATTTTTCTTTTAAGCTATGGCAATCTATAAAAGTAATAAAAATTATTTATTTATTATCGGGCATTCAGAAAAGACACTGAAAGTATGACTGAAAAAAACTTTTAAGAGAAAAAAAATATCTCAAATGACGTTCAGAATAATCATAAAATGATGTGAAAGACTTCATCAACTCAAATCTAATTCGTGAAAGACTTGAGACAGTGTCTTCTCCTTGAATAGCACAACCTTGAATCTCTCTCCGGGAATATCACCCACAGCATGACTTTTACGACCAAAACCAACGATCAAGACTTCATCCTGGGATAAAAATGAGGATTAAATCTTTGATAAAGTTCAACTCAGCACAAAACTAATGTGGTTAATTAATAAGGATAAGGATTAATAAGAAGATATTAAACAATGTCTTCAATCTCACAATGATATGATGTGAAGTTGATCTGAAATTTCATATTGATGCAAATGTGATGTGCTAAAATACTGAAAGATAATAGAGTATCCTTACTCATTAACGGACTTTAGCATTCAAAACAAATACTTTAGTTAGTTTAGATTAATTTGAATACATCTTATAAATTTAACTTGAAATTAAACTAAATTTTCAATGTTTGAGTGCAACCTTATGGAAATAAATTTGAATAATTTAAGTGGATTATTACTTCTTCCAATACATCTCTCATTTTTTGCAAATGCACTTAATGACTTTATGACCAAAGTTCACTTTAAAATGAACTCGAGTACTCACCTAAAAATTAATTAACTTGAAGTAATTCAATATTTTCTATTAAAAAATAAATAACACAGCTACAGATTGTTCAGTTCACACAAAGTATTTTCCTTAAGAATGCCAATGTCTGAGTGAACTTTATGGAAATTATAACTATTAAATCATGTGCCTTGCAATAATTCTAAAATGGTGCCGAGGAATTAATTGATGCTTCGAAAGAGCTAGATGACAATCAGAACGAACAGATAGATGCAACTTACATAATCAGGAACAAAGGCTGCAATTTTCTTCCCATTCTTAATCAGTTGAACTCTAGCACATTTTCTGATAGCAGAGTTGGGCTGCTCAGCTTCAATACCTCTGCAACAGCAATCTAATATCATTACTCCAAACACGAGCAACAACAAACTGAGAAATATCAATGAGGATGTTATTAATGCAAACAAGGAATCAAATCATATAGAAAAGGAAATAATTTTGAAGAAATTAATAGTCTTCCTTATATCACATCATATAGAAAAGGAAACTAGGTTTGTCCTTTAATCATCTAGAGAGCATTAGACATCCCATCATACTATACACAATCTGAACTGACATGTGATCAATCGATGCAAGAAATTGCTTGCTCTTAGGTCCAATTAGACAGAATTATTAGGAGTTGCTTCTCTGCATTGAATTTGAAAGAAGCAGCTACTGCTAATAACTCCATCAAATCAATAGCCATTGTCACAACTACCACATCTCCTACTATCTCGTCCAATACCTTCCAAAGATCTAATCTTTGGCCATGGAAACATTATTCCAATCCTTCAAACAAACGAAGGCAACCAAACCTAATTCCAATAAAAGGGGAAAAGCCAAACAATAGGGCCAATTGATAACCAATATAACCCAAACACTTCAGTTCGAACTTCCCATCAGGACTAATAAATTGGCGTATCATTAGAAATCCGGAGAATAACTCACCCCATCTCGTTGGAAGCTGAGGTTCTCCTTCCTTTCTCCTTCTACGGCTGCGTCTTCGCAGATGTGAATTTTGATGAACGGCGAGGGTAGTAGAAAACCCTAGAGATGGACCCTTTATATAGTAGATCCCAAATAAAGTAGATGATTTTGAATCCGGACTTGCCGGGGTCTGGCGAGGAAAATATCAATTCGCAAATTTTGAATTAATAACCTTTTAATTTAATAGTAAATAAGTTAAATGGGAAGGAATTGGATTTTTTAAAAAATAAAATTTAAATACGAAAGGTTCTATTATTTAGAGATTTTGTTTTATTACTTCAATCTGAAATGGTATAAAATAACAATTTCTTAGATATTTATCTTTAAATATCTAACTAAGACCTCTTCAAAATTATTAATCCATAAAACTATTATAATCCACCATCATGTACAAAATATAATCGAGTTATATGAATTATTACTTTCCAATATCCAAGTAAAGAACGTGACCGATAAAGATTAGGCACAACACAAAGTAGCTACGGATAAAACTAAAGAACGATTATTAATATTTTCGAACATGGCTATCCGTACATATCATATACTAGGCTTGTAGATGAGAAAATGTCGGAGCACAGAAATAAATGCTTTTACAGAATATATCCTTCATTTTTTTTTCCAATGGAGTAAAACTAATAAAGGTATCAATTAAGTGAAGATGTCCAGATCTGGTTGTTCATTACCCCCATGAGAGATCAATCACTTGACCGACTAGCGTTAGCGTTTCCAGAATTCTTTTTCCCTCCATATCTCTGAACCAAAACAAAGTAAACTAATTCAAGCAACAACTGACAGGAATACATATACACATGAAAGCATGAAGGAGGAAAGTGATAACTAGAGATGTTTTCAAATAATCTAAAATTACTCTCAAATTTAATCACTTGAAGCACTAAATTATAGTAAACCGTTTTAATTTAGTATTAAATTTCAGTTACCGGTTGGGATTCTTTGGAATGAATTAAGAGGATCCAACAAAGGCTGCAACTTAATTGAGAAATTTGAAACATAAAGGGTCGTTATTGAGGCTTAGAACCATCAGAAGTAAAATTGAAGTTATCATTACAAGTATATTGAAAAATTTAGCATCTTATGTTCAGGTATTGATAAGTCAATAATGGTCATTTAACAGAGGATCAACAATATCACTGTTGCCAACTGCCTTTAATATAAGGTAAAAGCAAGTCATGCTTATACGAAGAGAAATGGAAGGAAATAAAGAACGATAAAAGTTGGATATATTTTGCAAAGAACATAACTACTTATTTATATCGTCTCTACTTTTACCTCTTTTCCAAGTAAACAAACCATACTTACCTTATAGGCTACCTGGTGTTGGTCGGAGTTGTGCCTTTTGTATTCTAACACTTCCAAACCATCATAATAAAATTTCAAGCAAGGGTAATAACTCCGTTAATATGCCACGTTAAGTGCTACTGAAACTCACCTGCTTCCCAAGGTTGAATGGCACATACTTGTACTTGATCATGTGGGTAATTTGACGCTTCATTGTCAGGCAGAAAAGAACAACCCAATAACAAAGCAGTATTGGCCAAAAGACAGGAACATCAAACACGGAGAAGAACGTCATCACAAAAGCAACACAGAAAGCTTTTGTTATGGAATACCTGGATAATTGTCAAGTAAAATAAGTACATTATTTCAACAAACAAATGACAAAGCTCAACCATAAGTGTAAAATGGAAAATAATAAAACATTAAACAGGAACAAGAAGTCAAGTTTTTGTATTTAGTCCATATACAGATGGGCAAAGTGCTTATCGTTTCTAATAAATTAAATGGTTATACAAAAGGCTATGCATAGATCAATAATTGTATCTTGCTCATTAGTAACCTTGACAAAAAATTTATACCTTGTTCTGTTGTAGAAATACCATATAATTCTAAAAATAGGACACGACAGATGAAAGAGGATGAAGAGATAAATTTTGTTCCTCTTCCTTATTATGATTTGTAATTATAGAGACAATCAATTTTTATGAGAATTGTTCGCATGATTGTTTTTGTTTTGAAGATTGCTTTGTTTATAGGTTATTAATTTTTGGACAAAATGTAGTAGTGCATTACATTAGCAATCAATGGTGGTGTACAGGAGATCAGTGTTGCTTAATCCACAAGACAATTCTGAGGCTAAAAGATCCCACAATGGACAAGTTGGAAAGCTAAAAGGTGCTCATCTGAGCTAAGTAAAACTTTTTTAATGTAAATGTATCATTCAAAAAAAATATATATATAAATTTTAATATGTGATAAATAAAAACATCACTTCACTATTTTAGAACTTCATCAAGAAAATCAGCATAGAAATAAATCAACATTAATAACAATAATGAAGCAATATGTATTTGTAGATCTCAAACTTCCTAGTGTAAAAAAAGTAGTCAACTTAAGCTAGAAATAATTAATAAGCTCAATTTTAATCCATCTCTGTCCGTTGAGGTCAAGCATTAAAACAAGAATATTATATGATGAAAATTCTAGAATGAGTGAAATACAAAAAAAAAACACACAAATATACACAGTAGACACTAGTTATCAACCTTACCAATGCATGAAGAAAAAAGAAAAATTAGAGAAACGGAAAAAGGAAAAACAACTTACATTTTCTCTTTCCCATTTATAAGTTGCATCAATGAGATGCACACCAAGATGCCTGGGGACCAGTCCAAGGCACTCACCTAAAGACGGTTGGATGCACTCCCTCAAGATGCACCTGAGACACTCAAGACTAAACTAGCATGTGTACCTTGAGACAGAACTAGAAGAGCCCTACTACCTATAGAGGACATAGGCTGCAGCATGGCACATATCACATGATGCAACCAATAAAAGTTGGGGGCCATTGAACTACAGGCCACAGAAGAATACCATGGATCAAGGTCAATGAAACTGCAGGCTGCACAATGCAGACCACATGGCCACATATCAAATGCCACAAGCTACAAGGACATGATGAATAGGCTAAGCAAAGACTGTGGCATATTGTAAGATGCATGAATCACCAAGATCTAGAGGGTCAGGATGCATGAGCCACAATTACTGTCAGTTTGCAAGGAGTTACTATGAGATACGTTTATACTATTAGTACAAATAAAAAATTATCAAACACAACAATCATGGAATGCACATAATTTGCTTCAGATTGTGAATGGATTTGTTTTACCTTAAATAAAATAGAAGCAAAATTGTAGTATTAAATGGATCTAGAAAAGCTAAAAGCAAACCATGAACCTACCTTGAGATTTATCACTTTGGACACATGCAGATAAGAAGATTTAAGCTGAGCCTAGACCAATGAAACAGAAATATGTAAATGGATATAGATACCCTAATGAAAATACAATACTGAAATTACCACTAGAATTCCAATCATGTTTGTGTTACACTAGTTAATTTATTCATGATTGCGATAGGTTTATTAGTTTTTATATTATTGCATTTTTCTAGGAACAGGAACATCCTGGATAGTACATAAGCAAAGGCGCACATATTCCTCAATTTATCAGTAATGTTATTAACTCATACTCACACATACATGAACTTGTCTATAGTTAGATCATACCCCACATGAACATCTTGCATGAACTCAATATACCGGTAATGCTATGTCCATGAGGATCTACCGATAGAGAAGGTGGGAATTTTCCTATGGTGCAGACCCTCAACTGAAAGTTGAGTATGATGGATCCATCGCTAAAATTGGGAGTCTTGTTTAACTAAACAAATAAAACACAGAATGTCATCAAATTAGCTTATTTGTATATAGAGTGTTGGTTAGTGGTTACTGATGTAATTATACTTTTTCCAATTAGTTGTAATCACCAAGACGGCCATACACATTGCCTAAAATTATATTCATTACAAAAAATTTCTTAGATTCATTTCTATATTGAAGCCCCTGTTGCTAAGTGTTATAGAAACAAATTGATAACTTTTCTTTCAGTGCCTCAAAATCTCTTTGAATCTGCAACCATAATTAGGAAACAAATGCAACACATTGATTCAGTCTGACTATTACCCTTTTGTTTTATAACTAGATGTTCAGGAATATCCATTGAGCTTAAAACTTAGATGATTTGTGTATGCAAAATACGCATTAAACTTAGTAAGCGGTTAACAAGGAATTATCAACAATGGAGGGACAATTCATGCCAAGTCAACTTAAAATTTTTGTTAAACAACTCTTGAATCTCCAGAACACATACTTCCCAGTGAAATAAAGTGAGAACATGTACAGATTCGGAGACATACGTAAATATCGAGAATAAATGATGTCAAACCATAAGGAGTTCAAACAAAAACCTGCCGTCAGGAGACAACTCATAACCTATGTAACGAAGAGAATGCCAGAGATTTCAACATAACACCCATTATAAAGGCTATTCTCTACCATATGCACTATCTAAGCATGTCTGAGCTCTTTTTATGCAGCTTACAGAATGTTGATCTGTTTGGCAGAAGCATCTCTCTTGAACAAAGCAGGCCATACTTGACACGTATAAAGAATAAGGATCTAAGAAGTGGAAATTGCATATTGGAGATTCATAGGAACAAGTTAATCCAACTGAAATGGGAATTAAACTCATCCCAATGGCTGATAAAATAAATGGTTGATCAAAATTTACCAGAACTTGAACTCCGGGAGACGACGAACGAAAGGTTTGAATTCGTCAGAGCCCCTCGTTGGCAGAGAAAGACCATCAGAAACTTCGATCTCCGGGTCGACCAGTGGCGATAGGAACCCAATCAAGAGATTCAACAGATAGATCCCTAAACCGTAGCTGACGATATAAAAGCCCTGCACCAAATACACTCGCAGGCAGTAGATCACGGCGAACCCAGCAGTCCCGATCCACCTTTCGGTCGTGTGGGGCGTGGATTTATCCAAGTAGTACTGGAACGCCCTCGAGAAATCACTTCTCCATTTCGCCAGCGGAAACGAAGCAGCAGGATCGTCCACCTCCATTAAAATCTCCCTCTTCTTCTCTTGATGTTTGAGCTACCAGAGATTTCTTCAAGAAAATAAAATTCTAAAAAAAAACAGAAGATTAACTAAATCAGCGGACCGACACGGACAAACCAACAAAATGATGAAGAAACATCGGATTAACCAAGGCGTTACCTGCAAGAAACGACTTTTCCTCCTCGGCGATTCGGGACGAAGCAAGCGATAACAAACGATTGATCGAAAATGAACAACGAACTCCTGCAGGGAGGAATGGAGGTCAAAGCCTCAAGGAGACGGAACCCACCCACGCGCGTATCGACTGAACCGTAGCCGGCTGGACCGACCCGAGAAGGAATGGGCTTCAAAGTTGGGCCGGCCAGAACGAAACCGGTACGTCTTTCTGTGTCACTCTCCGTCTCTCCGTGGTGAGTTGGTAACACCGTTAACACTATAAAGCAGTGCAAATTGGGCTGTCAATCGAATAGTGGGGCTACAAAAGAATAAGGCCCATCAAACCCTCGTGGAAAGGTGCGGTGATTGATCCTCTAAGAATAGATAAGATAAGTTCGAGATTTAATTATGATATATTATTAGAGATTTTTTTTTAATGGGTATTGAATCTAAAAACGTTAGTTGTCAAGATGGATCTTTACATGTACTTTCTCGATTTACCTTAATAATCGATGAAAAATCTATGTGGAGTTAAGCTAGTTACTACAAGATTAATTGAGCTGCAGGTTTGGATATTTATGTAACTAAAAAATAATAAAGGTCATCAATTGATTGGTTCGTAATCAAATAAAGGGAACAAGAAAAGAAAACGATGAACATTATATGTTGAACCCTCTTTGTGGGAGTTTATTAGGATGCTCTGATATTGTGATGTAGTGATCAGGTTGTTCTTAAAATTTAAATTCTAATTATGATATATTATACGATATTTTTTTCCAATAGGATGACAAATCTAAGGATATTAACCATTTCAGACGGACAATCATGAGTACTTTTCGATATACTTAGGGGTGGAATGTGAAATTAGGCCGTCCATCCTAAAATTAGTCTAATTGGAACGTCTAAATATATGATATAAAAAAAATGAGAGTTTATTGAGCTGAAATTCATTATTTTTAAAATTATATGATAATTTATTAAAAATGGTAAAACACAAAACAAACTTGGTAATTAATTTTAAAAAATTAAACACACTAAACGTGCAAACCAGTAATTCTGTGTTTCAAACAAAAAATAAATACAACGATCAATTCATATCGGTCGATTATATAAATCTCTTATTATATTATTATTTATATTTAAATAAAATTTATTTTAACTAAGACATTTTATTTTTCTTTTCCTCAAACACACATTTGTCATAGTTTAATTTTACATCACCTATTTAATTATTAGTCATCTAAGTACATATTATTAATTATTTTTCAAAAAATTAAGTGATCATGATCTTCACTTTATGATCCATGTTGTGGATTATTATTTCCACAAATCATGATAATATGATTTCAACTAATTCATATAAACATGTCTCATGATTTGTGGAAATAATAATCCAGTGATAATATGAGTTTATATATATTTCCACAAATTCTAAAGTGAAGAATTTCTTTTCAAATAACTCAGTGATAATATGAGTTTATATATATTCATATTCATTTTAGGAAGTCCCTAAGTCTACTATCTACGAAAATATGTATCATTATATTGAGTGAGATAAGATTTAGAAGCATCAAAAATTTTGAAATCAAACACAATTAATGTAAGTGTGAATAGTAATGACTAAAGGTATATTATTAAATCCAATTTCGCTCCCATATTTCGATTTGAATATATTATTAATGATATTGAACATGTTCAAATCAATTTAATATCTTTACATTTGGTATTAAAGCATAGTTTTACCTCTGTCTTGCATGTTTTAGTTTCATTTAATTGTGTTTGGAATTTCTTGTTTACATGTTTATATGTAAATTTTATGAATTTCTATTGAGTTAAATAATTTAAACATAATGAAATTAATTCTTATAAGCTTCATATTGAATATTATGTTGCTATTGTTTATTTTTGTTTGTATAATCTATTGTTTATTTATTTTATACATATAGTATTTAATTAAATAATATGAGCACAGTCTGAATTAAATATATTACTTAAGATTTTATGCAATAATATGAACTTAAAAAAATAATTGATATTTAATGATCATATAGTTTTAATTAATTGAGGAGTAGCCTCAGCATCCTTAATTGATTAAAATTATATATACAATAAAGTTTATTTAAGATCATATATAGAAAATAAATATTAATTGTAATTAATCATATGTAATGCAATAGATCTTATCCTACTGAAATTTTTATTATATTTTGTATGATTAATTAGGATAAAATATTAAATTATATTTTCTAATTACCCACATGAATTAGAAAATGCAACATGATTTAATAGGTTTATCATAAGGTTAAAATGAATCTAATTGAATTAGAACTTTAGTAGTAAGTTTTATGTTACTATATTCATATTTTACATGATTTTTACATTAGTAGAACATGTTATATGGTTTGTTAGCTTCAAATTTTTGTGACGAGCATATTTGTTTAAATTAATGTAGCAAATCAACATGTTAATTTCGCTGATATGAAATGTGATGTCCCTGAGCTCAAAGGAGAGAATTATCCTTCATTTGGGGTGGATGGACATAGACTATGCCAACAGAAAGGCTGAACCCCTTGCTATAACTTAAACCAGCTCTCAAGATGCAATTGATCTTTATGAAAAGTGGGAACGATCTAATCACCTCTCTGTCATATTCATAAAGACCAAAATATCTGTTGGAATAAGGGGTTCAGTCGAGTAATTTGACAATGTCCGAGTTTTGCTTAAGGCCATTGATGATCAATTTGTGACTTCAGATAAGGCAATGGCTAGCATCCTAATAATGCAGTTCTCATCCCTAAAGCTTACCAGAGTTAAGGGTATGTGTGAGCATATCATGCGCATGAGGGACATAGCGGCTCAGCTCAAAACATTAGAAGTTGAGATGTCAGAATCCTTTTTGGTTCACTACATCCTCTGTAGTCTACCTCTTCAATATAGCCTATTTAAAATATCCTATAACACACATAAGAATAAATGGTCGATTAATGAGTTGATGACCATGTGTATTCAAGAAGAGAGTAGACTGTTTATGGAAGAGAGTGAAAATGCGAATTTAACTACTACAAGAAAGATGAAGAAATATCAAGCTAAGGATAAAGGAAAAAATTATTCCCCAAAAGGACATTAAGAAGGAGAATGTGTGCTTCTTTTGTAAGAAAAAGAGGCACCGTAAGAAGCAATACTCCAAGTTCATGAAGTGACTTGATAAAAAAGATATTCAACTCTCACTTATTTATTATGAATCCAATATGATTGATATTAATCTTAACACATGGTGGATTGATTTTGAATTTACAATCCATGTTATCAATTCATTGCAGGACTTACAAGACCATCGAAAGCCAATGGAAAATGAATATAACGTTTACTTAGGAAATAAGAAGCCCTCATATGTGGAGGCTATTGGGATGTGCAAATTAATTTTAAGTAGTGGTTTGGTTCTAAATTTGAAAAAAAATATATTTTATATTCCAAACTTTTCTAGGAATTTGATTTATGTTTCTTATCAGATGATTATTCCATTAATTTTTTAGACTTTAATTTTAATTTACTTTATAAATTTGATATTATTGGATATGATACTTTGTTTGATGGTGTTTTTTCAATCAAGTTACAAAATAATGATAACTATGCCACTATACGTTCATGTAAATGTTGGTGTTAAACGAAGTGTTATGAATGAGGAATCCTCTACATTGTGACATCAGAGATTGGGACTAGGGGTGTAAACGAATCAAGTATATTCGCGAACTTTTCGAGCCGACTCGAAAAATATTTGATTCGTATTCAAAATTATCAAATTCGAGCCGAACTCGAATATGTTCAATAATTTTTTCGAGCCGAATTCGAACCCATAATATTTTGTTTGATTGTTCACGAGCAACTCACGAGCCTAACTTGAATTGAATTCTAATTATTTTTACACCATTTTAATCTAAATATACTTAAATTAAGGTTCGAATAATTTGAATCGAACTCAAATTTAAGTTATTTCAAATTATAGTTCGAATATACTTAAATCAAGGTTCGAACAATTCAAATTGAACTTCAATTTTATTTTGAATTGAGCTCGAGCCAAATTATTTGTATTTTCGAGCTTCGAATCGAGCTTCAAATATCATATATATTTTTTGAGCTCGAACTCAAATATGAATATTTTTATATTATTCAACTCAATTTGATTCGTTTGCATCCCTAATTGGGAAATACCTCCATTGATAGAATTAGAATTTTGGTGAATGATGATGTACTTGGTACGCTAGATTTTATTGATTTTGAGATTTGTATAAACTGCATTAAGGGCAAACAGATTAACAAGTCAAAGAAGGATGCCAAGAGGAGTTTTGAATTATTGGAAATCATACACATAGACATTTATAGTCCTGACATAAATGCATACCATGATAGGTATATCATCTCATTCATAGATAATTACTCACTATATATGTATCTCTATTTGCTTAACAATAAGAGCGAAGCACTAGATGCTTTTAAGGTCTTTAAAGCTGAAATAGAGAAATAGTGCGGAAAGCAAATTAAGATCGTGAGATCGAATAGAGGTGGTGAGTATTATGGTAGATACACTAAGAGTGGACAAGTGAATGGTCCATTTGTGAGGTTTCTTAAAGAGCATGAAATTGTTGCCCAATACACATTACCTGGTTCTCCAGACCAAAATGGAATAGTTGAAAGAAGAAATCGAACACTATTGGACATGGTACGGAGTATGCTTGCAACCTCCAAACTTCCTAAGTCCTTGTGGACTGAAACTCTTAAGACTGTTGCATACATATTGAACTGGGTTCTAACCAAGGTTGTCCCAAAGACACCTTTTGAGTTATTCAAAGGTTGGAAATCGAGTTTGCGACATGTACGCGTTTGGGAATTGTTAGGATCAAAAAAATTCATATATTTTCACAATGATATGATATTGTCCACTTTGGGCTTAAATCCTCATGAATTTATTTTTGGAATCTATTCAAAAGGCCTCATACCAATGGAGATATCTTTCATCTTTTAAACTCATGATTTTTTTTTCCATGTATTTTCAATGTGAGACTTTGATTGTATTCCTAACAATCCTCCCCTCAAACAAAGGGCCACCATTACTCTCATGGTCCAGGTCTCCCCTCAAGCATCTAGTCACTCTTAACCTGCTCTGGGCCTCCCTGCAAGCATCTGGTCACTCTTGACCTGCTTCGGGCTCCCCTTAAGTATCCGATCACTCTTGACCTATGGTCCGGGCCTCCCTACAAGCATCCCTACTCCGGGCCTCCCCTCAACTTCATTCAAGGTCACTCCACATGGCATCCAGTATGGACCATGACTTTGATACCACTTGTTAGGACCAAAAGAATTCACATATCTCTATAATTATATGATATTATCCACTTTAGGCCTAAACCCTTATGAATTTATTTTTGGGTTCTACCCAAAAGGTCTCATACCAATGGAGATATCTTTCATCTTTTAAACTCATAATCTTTTTCATGTATTTTCAATGTGAGACTTTGATTGTATTCCCAACAAAGATGTCCATTTAAAGTAAGAGTTTATAATCCACAAGAAAAGAAGTTAGACCCAAGGACCATAAGTAGATATTCCGTCGGTGATCCTACGCCGAGACCTTTGACAGGTGAGCCACTGGTGAGCTGGAAACGGTGTTGACTGAGCTGTCGTGACCAGGAGAAAGGGGGGCTGAATTATCCTCTGTGTTGATGGAATCATCGCGACCAAGATAAAGGGGGGACTATCAAGGTGGCCTGCAAGGAGTAAAAGTGCGATGGAGAGGGTTAGAATGAAAATCGGGAGTGCCCCAGCCTTTCACTCTGATGCTCAAGTCAGTTTCTAGCAAAGCATATCAAGAAGAAAAATAGTACTGTAATGAAATACGTAAAGACCAAATGTAAAGCATACTCTAGCCTGCGAGGGGCGGGCTCCTTTTATATCTCACTATTGTTTGAAGGGATAATGTGCTTCTAACAAGATATCATATCGCTATATCAGGCAGCACAGAGCTGGAGATTGATTGGGGACAGGTGGCACGGAGCCGGAATGAAATAGAGGGAGAGAAGGAGAGGGAGAGAGAGAGGAGCATCTGACGGTGGTGGCTGATGCGCATGAGGGGGAGGGGGGAGGAGGTGGTGCGATGGCGGCGAGGAGGAGGTGTTATATTTAAGAGATGTCCTAAGGCAATCGCCTTATGATTTGTACCTATTTACTAGATAAATAAAGATTCACTATTTGAGTGTACATATTCAGTGTATATGATTAGATCTTAAATTCACTTACTGAAAGTCCACAATACGATTCATAGTATAAGAGAACTTGTGATTAGATCACAACTAGTGAGCATCTCTACATGTATAATTATGAATGTATTAAAATCTTTCCTAGTCGACGAATTGATGTGTTCGGACATCATCGATTCTGTGAGACTGACATGAGTTATACTCCTTGGTTTATCCAAGTAGTCGCTCCTCACTGGCTGGAGATATTGGGATGTTAAGAGTTAAATGTGGATGCTGGTCTAAGGTAACTAGTTTATTGGAGTGACCTACTGTGAGACTTCATATGGTTCTTTAGATATATGAATATGTCAATGAAGATCTCATTGCAACTCAAGTGCAAGTTTCCTTCGACTTGAGAAATTCAAGTCACCATGGTCATGGAGACTTATACTTTGACATCCTAAGAAAGCATCTCTTTGAAGGTATGGATCTAGGATGATTAGGTATAAGTCAAAGTGTCCGAACGTGTTTGGATAGCCCACAGAGAATTCATCGCTCCTTGCGAGGAGATGTATATCCTATGACCGCTTGCCAGGATTATTACTCAAAGTCTTTGGCCAAAGCATCACGTGTTAAGAGTATTGTACTCTTGGACACATGTACGAGTAATTTGAATCCACAGGACAAGTAAGTATTACTTGGGCTAGGTATGACGTAGTTATCCTAGTGGGGACAAACATACAGACCATGTCCTGAACCAAGTGAGTATAAGACGAATGAAAGAAACGAGACATGACTCATTGTAGCTGCTGAAGGGTTAGAAACTCTTTTGGAATCAACTATGATTTTTCAGTTAATTGAGGATCATGATATACTACTAAATGACACTCATGATCGTTCCATAATTGATAGTTAATTATGGATGACCAACATAAATCGGGAACCTATATGGTTACACGTACTACGAGTTTATCTAAGAGACTTAAAACGAGTTTAAGAATTGAATTCTCAGATCGAGAGAGACTAATTCTGGTTGGACCAAACGAAAGGTAAATCTGGAATCAGTTTGGCACAACGGAAGCGTGGATGGGTCACGTCTTTTGAAGATGAATTGGACCCCCTTTGGTTTAGTAATGAACTAAGTTGATTTGTTTTAAACAAAGGGTTCTTGGTTTTTGAACCAAAGTGGTTTGGTTTTGAACCAAGATGATTTGGTCTTGAACCAAACTTAAGGTAATGTTTGGATTTTGGGTTAGTAGATAAGGGTTTGAATTTGATCCAAACCCGATAGGAGATCTCTATATAATGGTATAGATTGGAGAGAAAAGAGAATAAGTTTTGATTAAAACCTAACAGTTAGGTTTTGATTAAAAACCCCTTTTCCCTATCTGCCCTCCTTCTTGCCGCCGCCGACCACAACAAAGAGGCTCCTCCTTATGCCGCTGCCCAAGGAAGCTTCGTCGGCAGCCAAGCATTGCCAGCCTTAACTGCTCCTCTGGTCAAGAATCTCCACCGTCCATAGGTGTTGCCGCCGGTAGCAGGAGGTTGCTCCTCCACCGCCCAGCAACAGAACACCTCCATGAGGTGATGCTCCAGCCAATCTCTTCCTTCGTCCAGCCAGGAGGCTGTGTCGCCGGCAAAGGCTACTCCGCTGGACAGCAGCTGCAACGGTTGCTGCTGTGCTGATGTCGTCGGCTCCTACTGTATCGCCGCTCCCCGGTGGAGGGTGTACTGCTGGGCTGCTCCTCTGCCCAGCAAGGCCCCACCGCCAATCAACCTGCTGCTCCGACCAATGGTTGTGCTGCCCAGCAAGGCTGCTCCGATTAGAAATGGTGGTTGTTCCACCTCCCAGCATTGCCGCTCCAGCGAGCTTTTGTTCAGATCGCCCAGCTTCTTTTCTGGCCAAAGATCCGGCTGCCAAGCTGCTGTTCCAGCAAGATCTTGCCGCCAACAAGCTTCCTTACTGCCCAGGAACTATTCCAGTCATGAAAAGGGGTGTTTCGGCCAATGGTTGTGCAACCCAGCCCTCTTCCGACCGCCCAAAGTTGTTGTTTCGACAAGCAATGGTTGCTGCCGGAATCTAGCGACTGTCAGACCTGCTGCCCCTTTTGGGCAGAGATGTTCCAGCCTTCGGGCAGCATCCATAAGGTTGTCGTCCATCACTCTTGGTGCCGCCGGGTTGTCTTGAGCCGCCGGATACCAAGTCGAGACGTGATCCCTCTCTTGGATCGCCTAGTCTCCCTCCTGTCGGTTCCCTTCCCATGTCATCCTTCTTGCTCGCTGCGTCTTCCGCTCGACTTCTTGTGTTTCTAAGTTTTTGCACACTTAGACACAAGGCATCAAATACCCACATGACCTAACTTAACTCGATTAATCACATCAAAACTATCCCGGGGTACTTACACCCGTAACCGCCAAGTTTCGAGCTCGAATTCCACCGTTTAAGTCCTTTTCGGAGCCTCTTTGCTATTTTTGGTCATTTTTATTTTTATGGTATTTAGGATAATTTTGGTATTCCTAGTATTTATATGTGAGAATTTGTCTATATCCATGTCTTGTTTTAGGTAAATCCCTTTCTATTATGTTTTTTCCTTTTCGGGTAAATTATCTTTCCTTTCTTTACAAGATAGGAATTGAGGTCTATATATTAGTATTTCTTTTTTTTTATGCCTCAGGATGTGAGTCTACTTAAGAGTCATGTCTACCTGTTGAGGAATTATCCTCTATTCAGAATAAAGTTTTTTATTCTGGTAAAACCTAGAGAATGACGTGTTTCTCTTCGTTTTAGAAGGATTCTCTTCTTGTCTTCTTCTTAATCACTCCTTCGCGATAGCCCGCAGGATAATCGCTATCATGCCCAACATCATCACATAGGTTGCCAGGAGTTGAAGCCGAGTACCAGAATGCATTGAGCTCGTGTCTCCGAAACTTTATTGTATGATTAGTATAGGTCAACCCTAAGTTATTAGGATCTCATCCCTACCTAGTATTCGATTGACCTTAACCTACCATGACTTCTCCATTATCAAGTATCTAGTCAAGTTTAACTTACTTGACTGTTCACTCTAGTCAACAAACATATTGATCAACTATCAAGTATCTAGTCAATCTTGACCTACACGACTCATAACTTAGCGAAGTAGCCTCGAAGATAACTCGGCGTGGATACGAGTAGAGGCAACTCTCGTTAGGGTTGCTCGTTGATTCCAAAAGAGGTTGGCCTTGCGAGACTAGCAAATGCTCTCTACAAGGTTCAATAACGAACTCGCAGGTATGATTAGATTAAATAGTTTATTTTTTTATTATAAAATTTTAATCTTATGGTCAT
This sequence comes from Hedychium gardnerianum, assembly GCA_038050645.1. Classification (NCBI taxonomy): domain Eukaryota; kingdom Viridiplantae; phylum Streptophyta; class Magnoliopsida; order Zingiberales; family Zingiberaceae; genus Hedychium; species Hedychium gardnerianum. The sequence goes on from JBBUKS010218065.1 coordinate 18,948, forward strand.
GTCTAATCGTGTTGTATCCTTGTATGTGTGTGATGTGTGTATTATAATAATCAGGAATTATTATTGTTTTCTTTTTCGATGTGCATGTTTACGAAAAGTGTTTTAGCACGCACCCGCATCGGGCTCCCCTAACACACGCCGCATTAAATAAGCATATCTCGCATTTAAGGCTCGCAAATCATTTGAATCCCGACAAAGATCCGCAACCCTAACACGTGGCAACACTGGTGCCACCATTGCTTTCAGTTAATCGGGCTCACACCTCCTTCGACTGGATAAAAAGGGAGACTTGTGATATAGGGTTTCTAAGTGTTGCCACGTATATCCTGGAAAGTCAAGCATCACGCTTAGTCGGAGGTCAAGGCAGGTCAACCGAGTAAAAGTCTCTCGGGGGACTCCTTCACACACCAGTCGGGAGGTTCCTTCGAACTCGGTCGGAAGACTCCTTTGAACACCGGTCGGGGGACTCTTTCGTAGACCGATTGGGAGGTTCCTTCGAACCCGATGGGAAGGCTCCTTTGAACACTAATTGGGGGACTCCTTCACACACCGGTCGGGAAGTTCCTTCGAATCCGGTCGGAAGGCTCCTTTGAACATTAGTCGGGGGACTCCTTCACACACTGGTCGGGAGGTTCCTTCGAACCCGGGCGGAAGACTTCTTTGAACATCGGGCAAGGGACTCCTTCGCACACCGGTCGGGAGGTTCCTTTGAACCCGATCGGAAGGCTGCTTTGAACACCGGGCGGGGGACTCCTTCGCACACCGGTGGGAAGGTTCCTTCGAATCCGATCGGAAGACTCCTTTGAACACCGATCGGGGGACTCCTTCACACACCGATCAGGAGGTTCCTTCGAGCCCGATCGGAACACCGGTCAGGGGACTCCTTCGAACACCGGTCGGGAGATTTCTTCAAACCCGGTCAGAAGGCTCCTATGAACACCGGTCGGGAGACTCCTTCAAACACCGATCGGGAGGTTCCTTCGAACCCGGTCGAGAGGTTTCTTGGAACCCGACTAAGGTGCTCCTTTTGATTAGCCGAATGGACGCACCAACCGTTTGCTTTCCCACGGCCATATTAGCCCCCGATCGGGGCGGTTCCCGCCAAGCCAAGTCCTATCGAACGAAAACCTCTCACTCCTCTTGATTGATTCATCCTTGTTAAACGTTCTCTTATCCACCGGAGGGCCCTCCTCTAGCCCGATTATATTGAGGCTCACGATTCTGATGAGCCGGCCCATTCGACAATATCTACTCTAACACCACATGTAGAACATCAGGGCACATGGGTTGTCAGAGCACGTGGGTTGTTAGAGTACGTGGAGTATCATACTTCGTATCTTTCTCCGCCCATACTTACAGATACGATTAGACAGTTTTTGTATAGTTATATGATACAAGTCTTTCTCTAATTAAATGTGCCATTTAAGATAGCGTAGAATACACGATACTTCGGTTATAAATAAGGGTCCTCCCTTGCAGATTCAGGTACGCGCACATGCACACTCATCTTCTCCACTTTCACTATTATTCCTTTACGCTTTCTTGTTGCCGTCGAAAAATTACTTGAGCGTTGGAGTGGCTGTGCTTGGGTACCTCAGGCCTCCATTTTAATCCTCTTCTCCCTCCCTCTCTTCTCTTCCGGCACTCGACTGATAGTAGTATCTTTGGGGACTTGGTCAACATCGATGATATCATCGATGACTCATCCTCTATGAATTTCAGATAGGCACACTATGAGAAATTTATTTTCCTCTAATTAAATGCACTACATTACCGAGTTCTCTACCATAAAAATGCTAATAAAATATCTCATATTCTGTTCGAATAAATAATATTTCATAATGTAAATTTCATAATACGCTCCATCTATAGAAATACCAAAATTGAAGCTATTCTAAGGTTAAAGAAGGTTTACAATGATTTTTATTTTATTTTTTTTTAATTTGCACCACATATTTATTTTACACTGATTAATTTAAAAAATAATCGATTCGATTTTACGAATTTTTTTTACTAATTATTAGAGTAAATTAAAAAATATTCACAATGAATGATCTATCAATTCAATATTTTTAGATCAATCATTTAATAAAAAAAAAATTATCCATTAATTTATTAGGACTGAATTTGATCTTTAAATATTTAAAAACAGGGGAAAAATACCTTATCACAAAATCATTACTCTAGGACCCTATTACAATGATTTCTTTTTTTAAGGAAGAGAACACATAAATAAATTTGAATATAAAATTTAAAATTACGTTAGATATAACGTGGCAAGTTAGAAATTATAATTTAATTGAACTAAATTTTTTTTAACAAAAAAATAAAATAATATATAATAATTAAAATCATAAGCATATATATCATTGTAATCTTAAAAGACTTTATTAATAAAAAATCTTCAATATTTTTGTTACGGAACTCGTAGTATTCAAAAACTTTCTAAAAATAGATAGAAAAGATACCAAGATCAAATTATTCATGATCAAATTAAATATTTCTTAACTAAAAAATACAAAAGATCAGTCTATATAGAAAATATTTTAATGACTATTATTATCAAGATAAAACATGGATTAAACTAGGTAATTTTTATGTTGACGGTTTGACAGATGTATGTTATGCTTGTACACAAGATAAATTTTAGGCGCTAGAAAAGAGAGGGAGTCTCTTATCCAATAATATTTACATCATTTGAATGGTGTAATTTAACACAAATCAACCTATTTTACTTTGAATTTTTTAATATGAAATTATTCTATCTTTCCATTAAAGTTAATTTTTCATTATCTTCAGTCACATTTCTAACCGTTTCTTCACGACTACACTATCAAATCGCAAACAAGATCACTGTCTAAACCGACCTAGATCAGGGACGATCCAATACATGGTACACCTTCTCATCGATTCGGCATTCATATTCTACATATCTGATACCCACTCAATGATTAAAGGAAAAGCAAAAACAATAGAGAATAACATTGTGTGAAAAAACCATCGCCTAATCCCTTCAATTATTTATTTATCATCATATTTTGGTCCAAAGCTTTCTAAACTTTATGATGATTCCTCGGCGTGGAAACTACACATTACTGTGGTCCTATCACCTATGCTTGCTCCACTATTCCCTACCTTGTGTTGGAAACCACACATTACTTATCATATACTTGACCAAAAGCTATGCTTTATAGTTCATATTTACACAAACACATTTACTAATTAATCTTCTTCTAATTTGTTCCAACTTCAAACCATTGTTTATGGATCAACATTGCATGTGGTTGGTCACTCATTTCAAGTAGCTTTCAAGGCCCTAGTTGCCTCGGTTAGGAGCTGTGGGATAACTTGATCGATGGAGAATTTAGAATATGATGTCGAAGCTTTTGTCGTATCTTTGCTTTTTCAGATCACTTTTTAGTTCGATAAGTCTAAATCAAGTTTACTTTATAAACTATCTATCTCATTGAAGTCTTTTAATTTTTTTTATTTATCTTTGTTAATAATAATCTCTCTTTCATGATGGATAGTCCAAAGCCGTTTTAAATTTTAATAGTGGAACGAACAATATGACATGATCAATCTTGGAATTTCTCATTGGCCACCTAGACAAGTTAGAACAAATCAAATCCAAACCGAGCCAAACAGTTGACTTGCGTCGGTCCACGCAACGACAAGGCTCAACAGATCATTCGCAGACAGATCATTCACCGCCGGCTACAACAAGAATCAATCAGTTACGCCATAATTATCCGATTGC
>JBBUKS010218171.1:0-22707 GCA_038050645.1 Hedychium gardnerianum
ACGTTCACTCGATCGCTAACACCACCCCTCTGTCAATGCGTCGCCGACCGCCAGGAATCTAAGCCACCAGGCCCTCACGCGACTCACCCCTCTCCACCGCTAGTCGGATCTCGCCGTCGACCCCGATCTTGGTTCTCCTCCTGCCCCGATCCTGGTCCTCCGACCCCGATCACGATTCGCCGCCCTGATCCCGTCTACGTGGATATCTGGTTATTTTATAGCACAGGAGTTGTCAAAAACACGTGAAGCAATGTGATTAAAGTAGCTTTATTTCTCACGATCTTCTATAATGCAAGATGACATGACCTCAATATGATGATGCGACATCTTCTCTACTGCAGAAGAAGAAGAGACATTCACTCCTTCCCTTATAAAAGACGTCTGCTCTCATGGATCGAGATATGTCCATACTTTTACATACGTGCTACTATTATTTATTTTCATCACGTCATTGGAGACTGACTCGAGTGTCAGTAAAAGATCAAAATAACTGACTCTCAATCTAACCTCCTCATTCTTAGCGGCTCACTTCTATAGCTAATTTTCTTTTAGGTCACGGTGACTCAATAACATCAAGTACACTTCATCCATCCATGACTCATCCTCCGAATAGTAACATAGATCTTGTATGGAGGAGAACGAGTTACACCAAGAACTTTACAATCATTTAAAAATGTCTACGTGGACACCAAGACTAAAGATATAATTGAAAGAGATAGCGAAAGCAGCTTGCACTAGATACCAACACTTGATAATTTTGAAAATTAAGATCAAACATGGACCTAGATGGGTGCATCTATTTCGAAGGGATAAGTAACCGAAAGGTTGAGGCAAAGGGGTGTCTCAACAAACTCGAAAAGATGCAATCCACATTGTTGCACAGACGATCTTGCTGTAGTGAGTTATTGCCGAGACAGTGTGTTTACCATCCAAAAGAGAGAAACCACACCAACAATCTTAAAATTTCAATAACAGATGAAAGTATGTGAAGTTTACCTCTATTGCCCGCTGGACAGCATCCGAGAACTTAAACTCCACGAAACCAAAGCAAGAATTTTGTAACTGTCATTTTGATGAAAATGCATAACCATAAAATTGTGAGGATTACTCAAATGAAAGCAATGAAGAAGCGATTTACAAATCAGTGAATGAAAAAAAGAGAGAGAAAAAGAATAAATGCAACCTTATAGCGTTTGACTTGTATTCCACCAGGCTTTATAGGACCAAACCTCTTGAACTCTTCTTCAACTTGAGCAGGGGTTGCATCAAATGGTAAATAATTCAAATATAATGAATAACCATCATCTGTAAGCAGCAGAATAAGTTTAAATGATTATGTAATCAAACTGCAGAGCATTGTAAAAAACTTGATGTCAAGTTAGTACATTGTGCCTTCTGGATTTTTTTGCTTTCAGAACCAATCGATCCAGAAGCTGGATGACCTGAAGCAGGACCCCATGCTGGAGCAGATTCTGAAGCAATATCCTTCATAACTTTGACCTGTATACATCAAGTCATTCTGCTCTTTTACAGTTTTAATGAACATGAGCAGAACTAACAAATTACATGCATCTTTTCAAGATCAACACTTACTACTGAAGCATAAGACTTTTTGAGATTCTCCTCGGGATCACTTTTAGTCTCTGATTTAACCAGCAGAGGTGGAAAGCTATCGGCAGTTACATCAATCACATTACCTGGTTCTTCTTCCTTCCAAGCTGAGCTCTCTCCGTTGTTCAGAGGACCACTATCTCTGTTCATTTTGTCGCTCGTTTCATCCGTACGAGGTGAATCTTTATCTTGGGAAGCTTCGGTGTAAAAGAAAGATCACCGCATAAACCAACAAGATGATCAAGAGCTTTCCTGATATAAACCTGAAATTTAATCGATGGGCAGGAAAGATACCATTTTCAGGCCGAGGAGATGATCTAAAATCATTTAATGAACTATCCGGATGGCTTTCTGCCGCATACATAAGCATGTCATTCAGGACATAAAAGCCTGTTTCATGTGGAGCAAGGAAAAATGACTGGGTGAACTCCCTCTTGGAATTGTCTTCTTCCCTGGTGAGAAACCCTGTCACGAAGACCATCACTCCACCATCGAGCGAGTCCTGGCATTCCACCCCTTTTATCTCCTCAACACTGAAGTCCATGGACAGTATCTTCTCGCGTATTGCCTGTTTTCCAAGGATCAAACAATTTTTTTTTTGTTTTTTGTTTTTGAAAAATCAACATCGGGACACGTAACGTTATCTTTTTGAAAAACATACAACCGTTTCAAATACCCACATCGATGGTGGTGACGGAGGTAACGTTGCCATGGCCATCAGGACGACCAAGTTTGCTCCTTTCCTGGTAAAACCGATGAACTAACTCCGGAGAATTGCGGAGGTAATTGTAATACTGATCCACAAACGTTTCCCCAACCTATTAAAATCCAGAAGTTTCCCACAGATCGACGATTGATAACAATGGGAAACCCTCGATAAATCAACAACTAAAGCCGAAAAAAAAAGGATTCGACCCTTATCGCAATGGAAGAGAGATGAATCCGAATCGAAGGGAAGAAAGCATTACCATCTGCGCGTAGCGAAGTGATTCGGCAGCGCTGGAAGGCCGGGCCGCCATCTGGTGAACGGAACTGCGAGATGCGTCGGCGATCCAAGCCAGATCGGACGGGAAGGATGGGGGCGGGGTAAACCCTCGGAAAGGTTCGCCAGAAAAGGAAGGGGGGTAGGAGAGGCGACGCGACTCGCAGCACTAGTCTCTCGAATTCTAGCGCGGCCGCCGAGAGCGAAGTGGGGAGAGATATTGCCTTTTATAGACACACCACATCCGGGGGAGGCGGACCCCGCCACGTAAGCAGGTAAAGATATGGTGCGCCGCACGTGACACAGTTTTACTCCCATGGTAGTAATGACGGGCAAGCAAAGATTTCCGTTGCCTGATACCGGACACGGTTTTACACAGGGCTGGCCAATTGGCTGTCCGGCCGATGGAGCTCATTGAAACCTCGCCAAAAATAACTATTTATTTAGCATTATAAATAAATAAGTATATTTTTTGCGTCATATAAAATAAACTTAACTACAAACATAGAAACTTTTATTAATCTTGAAAATAGATCACTTTTCTCCTGGAATTTAAAGTATAATTTATGCCTATCGCTTTTTAAAATATCGAATTTTGATCCTTTGATTTATTTATTTTAATATTTTATCCTTTTAAAAAAATTTATTAGCTTACATTTTGTGTTGATATTTTTACACATTGTCATGATAAATGTGATTCTATTTTTGATTTTGTTTAGTTGTTGGTGCTCGATTAATTTTAAAAATCAATTCAATTTTATAAAAAAAAATCATCGACTATTAAAATAAATTAGAAAAGTTCATATGAAAGTTCATTCTAATAATTAGTATTTTTTTAATCCGCTATTTATTTTAAAAAAATTCCTCATAAATATATCATAATTAAATCTCAAATTTGTCTAATTTATTATTAAAAAAATGTAACCATGACATTCTGCCTTGGGACAAGAGTTGCATTTGAAAATTACAAGACTATTATTGATCAGAAAAATCTCTTATTAAGAAAAAAAAAAATCAACCTAAGATTTATTCGATAGGATCTTTCCTAAGTTACAGATATATATCTATTTATTTGTAAATTTCTAATGATTGATTGAGTGAGTAAAAGATTGTATACTCTTGATTATATTTTCGTGTGAGATTTATATATATTTAGTTTTACCTTTCCCAAAAAAAAGAAAAGATTTATTTTCTTTGTAAATAGTTGATGTTGATTTTTTTTTAAAAAAAATCAAAATATTATAAGTTAAGACTATGCTAATTTAAATTTAGGTCGGTGATAAATATAACACAACCTTCCTTATAAATTGTTTAACTCAAGCATTCGTATCATTTAAGAAATTAAATTTTCATTTTTGAACGAAATTTTAAAATTAGTTTATCACAAAATATACCATTTTTACAAAAATAATTAATGATTGTAAATTTAATTCAAAAATAACTTATCAAATTTTGAGATTAAATTTCTTTTGAAAGATTTGTCTGAAAATTTAGAGTTGAGTTTTAAAAATTTTCAGGTATTCTTTAATTTTGTCAAAAATTAATTCATTATTTGATTTGAATTAATAATAGTTCCTTAAAAATGACGATTTATAAAAAGAGGTTACTGACTCACTTGGGTTCAAATTTTCCTAGATGTGAAAAAAATAATAATATATTTTAAATTAAATTTTTATATCTTTTATTTTATTAGTTTCTTAGAAGAATAAATTGATTTGGATGATATTTTATTTTGGTAAATAATAATAATTATATATATATAATTCGAAATTCCAAAATTGGAGGGAGCAAAATGGTAACTAAGATTACTTTTGGTAAGTTGATGAAAATCCGTACCGAATACGGGCCGGAATTTTACGCGGCCGGTTCAGTTAACCCGCAAATGATTGGGGGCAAAAGCGTAATATTGCAAGTTGGGAGAGGGGCGTGAACAAAGAGGCACGCAAAGCGTACGTTGTTCTTCTCTCCCCATCCTTTCAGGCTTTGCTTTCAACCCCACGACACACAAACTAACACAACCCAAGATGAAGCAAATACACAAGAGTTGATCGAACCCAAGGCGACGGCGAAGGCGAAGGCGACGGCGACGAAAGGTGGTGGATGCGGCCCTGACTTCTCCCCGCCACCTCCTCAGCCTTCATCCCCCTCGCCTCCCCTCTGCCTCCGCGCCGGTGGCGGGCGCCGCCCGGTACGCGACCATCTCCTACCCTCCTTAATTCCACCTTGTGAAATTTCTTTTTCTATTCGTCTCTCGCGGTTTCGGTGTTTGCTTCCGGGTTCGTACATGGCTTGTGGACTTGGGTGGAGGCGCTTCGGGTTGTTTGGTTGGTCGCCACCTTGGCGCCTGGGGGATGGGATCGTGCGTGGAATGGAGGTTGGGGATTTGGGTCGTCGGGGGGGTACTTTGTTGACTCTGTGGTCGGAGTTGCTGCTATTGGTGCGTGCTAGTGATTGGGGAATACATGGATGACTGGAAACGTGTCTCGTGAGCAACGCTTCAATTTTTGTTTCTTATTGGTTTTGGAGGTCGTGGTCGGTATACCATGTTATATTTTGTTTTCTTTGAAGCGGGCGTTCTCCGTAATCTAATGTTCTCGATGACCAGTCCCTGTTCAAGGAAGGAAGGAGTCGAACCAATGCTAATTTTTGCACTTGTGAGATTGTATCATCACTAGTGTAAGCAACTGAAGTGAGGCTCTGTCATGGTCATCAAATCTGCTCACTTTGATGTCTTTTCCTGACTCGTCTACAGGTAGTTCTGTTAGAAGCAATATGCAAAAGTGATTTACGTGGGTGCTGTTATATCATTCCAAAAGATTGAGAATTTCAAATTCTCTGGATTTGTTTGCCTCAGTTCAGTGTTGACTGACTCTCACATCTTCGCACAACAAACTGTTGAGAAGTACTATACAAATCATGAGAACAGATTCATGTTGATCTACCTGAAGCACCAATGAGAAATGATGAAAACCACAGGAGAAGAGTTTTTCTCAATTCATGATCTCAAGATCTATATTCCTCTGGACGATCATATTGGTTGCATCAGAATTGAGATTATATTGTCTCTGACTTGGTGGAAAACTAGTTTGTTCCTCATCAATCCTTGCAGGCCATGATAGGAAGGAGATCAAAGTTGGAGTTTATGTAATTATGCAACTATACTAATCAGATTGATAAAAAAAACACTTACCTGGGAGGCCTTTTAAGAAGTTATCTTCACCATCGTATTAGTTACTGGTCTTCATTTTTGTATTAAGCACCATTTGGATACAAAATATCTAGTAGGAAAGAGTTGAACAACTCATGATCGTCAGGATCTCTTTTCCTTAGATTACTGTATCATTTGAGCTGAGGACTGAGATAATATAGGTCTCTGAATCAGAGTTGAGCTAATTTATAACTCATGATAAGGAGAAGAAAATTGGTAGAGACGTAAACTATGCAATTACACTTACTGAGATACCAAAAAGCTTAATCAGGTAGCTTTTCAAGTAGTTTTCTTTACTGACCTTACAGTTACTGGTCTATTAGTTAACCAACTTTGAAGTAAATAAATATTAGTGTATGGATTTCTTTCGTGCATTTTTACTTTTCCATTATCTTTTATGATATTGTTGAACAAACATTCTTCTTCTTTTTTTGTTAATTTGTCTTTTTCATTGTTAGCAGAGTAATCAGCCATGGTCAGTATAAGGAGAAGAAGATATTTGGGGCTATGTTCTGGTAACCAACATTTTTCAATTTCTTCTCTGATTAGCTCAACGATTGCTAGTTATTAATTTAGCTCCTCGGACTTATGAATATAACGAATTTATATGCATGGTAAATTTACCTTTATTTGTGAAGAAAGCTAATCTTCGAATTTAATCAAAGTTCACCTTTTGAAACTCATATTTATTTTATTTTTTAAATTTTGATCTTTTGAGAAATAAAATTTTCTTTTCTGTTTATCTTTGAAGATTTTAATCGCTCTAGATGACTAGTATGCTATCACATTGGCGAGGACATCTAGTTACCTTCATTAAGTACTGAAATTAAAAATCTTTATCATCAAAATGCATAATGGACATGGTTGATTTGTTGTTGTCTTGGTGACATGAATCTCTTAAATCAACCTGAAGTGGAAGTATTTTATTCAGTAACTAAATGAGCTTAGAGTTCGTCAAAAAATTGAATGAGCTTAGATGATGTACTAAACTTACAAATTCAGCATATATTTCTATTTTATAATGCAGGGAAAAGTTCCTTTCCTGTTTTGCTTCCTAAGCCAATGGATAATAATATTTCTGTGGATAATTCTAATCCACATGTGAATCTAAATAGTGTGCATCCCGTTCCTTCAGTTGATGCAGGCCTTGAAAAGATGGTATGATCAATTTGCTGGATCTTTTCAGTTTGTTAGGTTCTATTTTTCCCCCTTTATTTTTATTTCCATATATGACCTGTTTATGTGTTCATTTGTACCTTTTTATCATGATTTAAACCTGACTATTGGATCTAGATGGAATTTATACATTAATGAATTTCTTCTTAGATATGATAATATGTTTGCTAATTTTCTATTTTCTTTGTTTTCATTATCCCTTGAGTAATTTTACTTTTGTACTGGTATGTGAAGTCATACTTATTTCCTTTATGGATCCTACATTTAGTGTTGTTTGATTGAACATCCCAATTTGTTTTATTTGGTGTTCAGTAAATATTTGTAAATAGGGTTTTATGGCTGATAATATGCTTGCAACTAGCATTATTACATGCATACTAATTTTCTGAGTAATAAAATTACTTGTAACTAGATTTACTTGTAGATAGGCTTTAACAAATGAATTTATCTTGGTAGATCCAATAAGGATGATCTAGCGAAGATTCATCATTTCGTAACAACAAAAGTGTCTCCTTTTTGACAATAGCCTCGTTCTTTTTCTGTTACTAGCAAATGGCTTCTTGGTTTTATGTAGGGAAAGTTTGGGATTGCCCTTGATATTTAACTTCTATCATTTTGTCCATGAATTTTTGAAAAGCCTCAGAAGTCTTGGTGTCTTTATTTCAGTTTCAATTTAAAGTGAACTGGTCCCCGTAGTGCAAACTTTTTTGATTTAAGGCACAACCTAATAAGTGCCACTTGGATTAATTAGAAAATTAAATGTAAATTGAGGGACAAATTTAAGATTTTCTAAGATTAAATGACCAATGTATTGCGGGGGTCAAACATCAGCCTCCCAATCGTTGATTTGTATTTTGTAATATTCTAAATTTTGGTTATCAATAGTTAACTTGCTTGTGAAGGTTATGGATGTATTATATCTATATACACCATTGATTCAAATATTTGAGCATTTCCTGAGGGTTTCAGATTAGAAAACTGAGTTAACCATGGCTGTGGTCATGCCTCATTCATTTCTAAAAAGAGTTGATGTGAATGGAAGTATGATATGCACATTCAAAGACTAAAGCAAGACATCCAATGTGGTGTGGGGACATACTAAAAAAGGAAAAAAACTAAAGCAGGGCACACTCACACATCTAAAAGTTGAAATGTCATATTGCTCCATTTTATTAACCTAATATATAAAAATGCACAATATTAAAACACTTGACATGTACAGTTATAAGTGTTTTTTACTTTCATCACCAAGCCATAATTTTTCTTTGCAAAAAATTTCAAAAGTATGGTTCCTCTAGTGAGATTAGCTAACTAAATAATCCTTGCATTCTTAATCAAATTCCTCATCATGGACAGTCCTCACTATTTTTTTTTCATTATATTAAGCCAAAATGCTAGTTTGTTTAAAATCATCTTTTATGTGAATATGTGAATGTATTTGAATGAATCAGTTTAATTTCAAGTCATCTAAGGACTCAGTTGTAAATGTGCCCAGCATAATGACTAGCCTAGACAATATATTCTACTCTAGATTGCTCACTTTTGGGACTGGATATGCGTGTATATTCTTAAGTGCTTTAATTTTTGTTTCTGAAAACAATATGATTAAGCAACAGTTCACTCAGAGATGTATTCTAACTAAAAGAAGTTGGCAAAGTTTTGAGTCACATGCTCTATCTTCATCTTCAAGAATCTAGAGTTAAGAAATCAGACTATAGAAGTGCTTCTGTTTTTTTTCATAGGGTGAACAACTCCATAACAAAATTTTCACTTGCAAATCGTGTGGTTGTCTCCTAAATTTATCTGATGATTGTTTTAGTTGTTTCTGAATCAAATTCGGCTTCTATATAACAGGGCTGTTCCTGAGCACTAGTAGGATCTAGCTTTAACTTCTTTTTTTATTTTTCAGAACATATCAGTATGTATTTAAAAGTTCAAGATTTTATCGTAAAAAGTATTGGATGAGAATCCATCTTAAATTAACGGGCATTACAATAACATAGATGCACCACTGAAAAAAAAAAGTAACAGAAATTGATTATATTCTTGTACATTCTTTGCTAGAGAGAGATATATGTTTAACAGCAGATTATCTGTGTCATTCGGGGTTGTAGATGCCTGTGATAGCATTGCCTCACTGGTATAATGTTAATATTTATATATTAACACAAAATATTTACATAAAAGGAGCTTTATATGTAATTTTAAGATCTCTTGTCTTCCTCCTATTGACTTTACATCCAAGTAAACAGGCCCTTGGTTCACATTTGAGAAGGCCTCTTAAGCATGCTTAAATAGCTAAAGCTCCCCACCAAAGTGCTTTAACAGTTTGGGTTGGGTTTTGTTCCATTTTGAGCTTTAGCATGGTGACAGAGTAGCAATATTAGGCATGATATATATGTTAAAATACTTATGATATTTTGCAGGAAGACAAGTCTGCAGCATTTCCTGGATCCACGAATGCATTTGACTCAAGCATGTCAAAGGAGGAACCAAACAATTACTATCCTGGTTAGCTCTTTTGAATATTCTAATTGTTACTTAGTGTAGGCTGTGAAAATTGGTCTATCTCTGTATCAAGGTTTAGCTTCTTTTTTTTTTTCACTTGCATGGAATCATTTATTTTGAAAGCAGAAGATAAATTGCATTGTCTCTGAACCTGTAAGTCATTTCTTTATTGATGCCAAAACATATTTATATGAGGAATAAAAAATGTCACTTGTTACCTAAGAAAGATATAAGGAATTACATCCCCCTTTAGTGACTTGTCACGACGCCTCACCATGATTGATGTGTTGAAATGATGAAACTGGAAATGCATACTTTTTGGTATCATGGATTTATAAATTTCTCGTGAATCGGCTTGCTATATATATATTAGAGTATAGGTTCTTTTGATTGTGTACTTGAAGTGATATGACCTTTTGTTGCTCTTATTTTTAGGCAAAGAAATTAAACGCAGAAAGCGACATAGGAGAAAGCACTATGAAGACCAGGAGCCATGCATAATGAGAGGGGTATATTTTAAGAACATGAAATGGCAAGCAGCAATAAAAGTTGAGAAGAAACAAATTCACCTAGGAACAGTTGGATCTCAGGAAGAAGCTGCACGATTGTATGACAGGTATTAATCCATAAGATGCAGTTGCGAGCATGTTTTTTCATCTTCACCAGCGATGTCACACAATTAAGACAGACAGCTTTAGAAGTTGTAGTTAGAATGTTTCTATATCTCTACCTCAACTCTCAACAGGCATAGGCTTTCGACGCATAACTATTCATTCAACTTTGACAGGAAAGGACCTGGGATCTAATTTAGATCATATAACAATCTACAAGAAAAATAAAGGCTCTTGATAGGAATTAACTGATCCTAACCTTTAATAAAGTTATATCAAAGTGAAATATTCCCTGTACTAGTTAGGCTGATACTAGTTGCAAATGTAACAACATAAAGGTAGATGAAAATCTGCAGTAAAAAAAGTTCAGTTGTGAATTGATACATGCAAGTTCCATATTCTCAAGTAATTTCAGTAGGATGCTATTTAAATGGCATGCTGCCATCCAAATGTCAAAGGTGCTTTTGTGCAACATGAAGAATAAAAATTCAACAGAACAGAATATGAAAGTTTTTGTGTTGAAAGAATAAAACATAGAGTAGGTGCTATAATTTCTCATAAAATTGGTGCTTTCTTTGTATCTTGATTCTTTGTTTTGGATATACAGAGCAGCTTTTATGTGCGGGAGAGAACCTAATTTTGAGCTCTCAGAGGAGGAGAAAGAACAACTTAGACAATACAACTGGGATGAGTTTCTGGCCCTGACTCGCAGTGCAATTAACAACAAGAGTACATAAAATGAAGCTCATCTATATATTCATTTTTCATGCTCAACTAAATGTGATGCTGAACTATTGATGTTAAATTGGTTTTGTTTACCAGAGCAGCAGAGAAAGTTCAGTATAGGGAAGCAAAAAAAGTCAGAGACTAAAACCACATATAGCAACTGGGAGCATGAGGGAAGCACTCGTGCATCATCTATGTCTGATGATGAAGATGACGATGTCGACGTCGACCCTTAAGCCTGTCTTATAATTAACCAAGACCCGAGAAATCCGAAACAACAAGCTCCCATAGTTACAGAGTCGAGACTAGTTTCTATACATGTATATATAGATGATAACCAGGTAATATTCTTATTAATTTGCTTTGCAACTAAGGCCCCTATTAGGGCGATTCACTCTTTGAAGCATCACTATCCTCAAATACGTTCTTGTTTGAGATGCAATTACCAACATTTTTCATAAAGCCTTTTTCTTACCGTGCATGCTATTTTCCGTCAAATTTATTTGACTAAAGTTGTGACAGAATTTGTCATGATCACGTTGTGCAAGTTATGCATTTGTGGTACTCTGTGCTTCAGCTATTTAATTGACATGGATTGATACATTTAATCTAATTATGTAATATGGATTTTATAATGGTAAAAGGTGAAACGTTCAATTTAGTAAATTAATATGGATCTTATAAATTATAATATTGTTCATGTTAAATAATGTTCATGTTAATTGTAATATATAAATTCTGTATTGATCTTCTTGAGATTCTATAGGACTGCGAAGTATACTTTTGATCAACATTTTATATTATTTATAGCCGCCATTTGATCTTTACCTTGAGATTTCAAGAGTTCAGATATGTTTTTAATTGACATTTTTCACTGTATATGATTTATTATATATATTAAAAGTGCTTGACAATCTAGAATAACTCATTATAAATAAAAAAAATTAATCTACATTTTGCTTTCATGAATTCAATGATACTTTGTTCAAAATAATATTTTTTTTTAAAAAAAATGAGAAAAATATTTTTTAAAAAAATTAAGAATATTTTGGATGAATAACAAGAGGGAGCAGGTAAGAAAAAGAACAGTTTGCAGAATTACAATGTAAAAAAGCAATTCTAGAAACATATTGTGCGGTTGAAAAAACAATCCTAGTTTTAGAAGTTTAGAAAGGAGTCAGTTACCTGAGAATTTTAAGGGGTGAAAATTAAAAAATGCCCTTAATAGAATTTAAAAGGTCATTTTTTTAATAAAATAAAATAATATCTAATCAAATATTTTAGAATTTGTAACAGCTAACACTTAACTTCTATATAATATGTAGCAGTTAGTAATGTGTAAAATAAATCAATTCAATTTGGTTAAAAAAATTATACATATAATTTTTTACCAACTTATTTAAATTTAATAAATATCACTTTAATATGCATATAATAATCATAATATTATTGTTAAAATATTATAACAGCTATAACACTTGTTATAACATTGTAACAACTATTTATTCAATGGTTGCTATATCAATATTATGATAATTTTAGCTATGTTAAAACTATTTTAATTAAATTTAAATAATTTTAATCAAATTGTTAAAGATTTTTTTTATAAAAGTATTTTGTCTATAAATTTTTTGATCGAGTTAAAAAAAAAATTGCATGTTGCCGTAGCACGAAGAGCTGGAATAAAAATATTTTTAGCATAAAAAATATAATGAGATTTTTTTTAAAAAAAACAAGAATGAGTATTTTTGATGATTCTAATAAATATTTGCCTAATTTTCAATCGTCTTATAAAAAATTGACCTCGGTAGAGAAAAAAAGAAAAGAAAAATCATCCAATAACATTTCTACAATTTAAGCATTCTGGATTATCCCCAACAGAAAGCCCATTGCATAAACACAAGGGTCATCCTCATTGTGCCTCTAAAGAACAATCACAAGTCCTAAGTACACAAATCTTGACCGATCAAACAGATGGGATCGAAAGAGAATAGCCCTGTGAAATTCTAAGATTTCCCACTGTGAATAAGCAGTAAAACTAAAAAGATTCAATGCGCACAGTGCTGTCTTAGAAAAAAGGAAGAAGCCATCTAATCTACTCAGCCTTTGGTTCTTAGAACTGTAATGCTTCCTTTCCCCCCTTCAGTTAGAATCTTGGTCTTCACAATCACAGGCTTCCCGGAAAAAGGCGAGGTTGAATATCCGACAACGGTGTCATTATGCATCTCAATTCTTGGTCTTGTTGGTGGTGGTGGAGCATGAATCCGCTGGTTTATGTCTTTCAAAGTCGAGTGCCCTCTAGCTTTGCATGGTTTGATGAAGGTAAAGGGAATGGCAACAGAGGAAGTTTCCTTTGTTCTATAATTCATAGGTGATATTACACCTGAAAGGAATGCATCACAAGAAAATGATCATAGATTCGAAGAGTTCCAACTAAGAGGATTAACAATGCTACAAAAATACCTCTGGAAATCTTGAGAGTAGCAGATTTCATGGGTTTTGGAAAGGCAGTGGTCACTGCATTAGGTTCTCCATTGAGGAAATCTATGAAGAACAAATGATACTGATAATATATAACCAAAACTGAATTCTTTCAGATACGTGGACATATCAGTTAGTTCTCTACTAACCTGAAACATCGATATTTGGTTTAATCTGTTCGTTTGTACTGGACGACCTACCAAGAACTACACAATCAGGTTATGAAAAGAAAAACAAAAGGGAAAAATATGTAAAAGAAAAGATGATTCACAGTAGAGCAGCAATACATCTCACTATCATTTAAATAGTTGTTCAGCCACTCATCCAATGGTTGATCCAAGACTTCATTGCTGAACAGAAAACCTTCATCTAGCACAAATTCTCTGATTAGAATAGCTGTATCATAATCCATGTCTGCATTAGTGAACTAAATTATTCAAGGAATAAAACCAATGAAAACCTGAACTCGTTGGATTCCACTCTAAATTTTCTGACCAAGGATCTATTGGCGCTGAGTTCTCCTGAACATTAAAATCAAAGCAGGTTGATCCATTGGTCTAAATGGAATATGATAATAATTGAGAAAATGGCCTTAGAACTAACTGCATCAGCATCACAAGTAAATAAGGCCCGACGTCTCTTCAATCGCGGTTCCTCTTTCTCTTCCCCAAGATCCCTCGTAGCCTTATCTGCCATGGCCTTTATCACTTCAAGGGGCTCGAGACAGTCACAATTAGAGGCAAAAGCTGATGATTTTACCTCTTAAATCCGATATGTCTAAGCCAAAATCAGTAGAATTTGGAATGGGGGTTTGATTCGGCATAGCATATGACAAACTATCATTTTTTTGGTTATTTCCATCCCAAAATCGTTGACGCAGACCTATGGATTTGAGAATATAAGTCCAAAGGGGGAAAAAAAATGTTTGAGCAGTGAAGATGAGCAACAAACCAAGATGGGACTCTCTGGACACGCGAGTTTCTTCTTCTTGCCATTGCCACGGATCACTGTCACAAATTCCACATAAGTAAAGCAAATCCAAGAGTTTCGAATCAAACCACAAGCTGATTCAGATCACATGCTCCAGTAAACATAAGTAGATTAGGAAAAACATTCATCCGAATTAAACGCGCACAAATCGAAAGGAAAGCAGGCAAGATCATGGGGTCGGATCAAGGGATGGCCAAGATAATACATTCCAGTCGCAGGGGAAGAAATAGGATGGATTCAGGAAGAAACCATCAGAATTCGACGATTCTTTATTCCAAAAGATTGGTGAAAAGATCTCACTTGTCGATGATGTTGCGATTGAAGTCCATAGCCGTTGAAGAGAAGAGCGAGCTGTAGCAGAGTTGACTCTTTTATCTGTGACTGTGATTCTGGATGTTCGAGCAGCGGAGAAGAAAGGCGATTGCGACGGCACGTTTTCCTCCCTCTCCGCAACGCCTGCAACCCAGTGGCCGCTCCCTTATCTATTCATGAATTAACCAACGGTCCTGATTCATGGAGCGGAACTCGGATGGAGGCACCACCTGGCACCTGCACATTTCCAGGCATTTTCTTTTTCATTATCTTTTTTTTTTTGTCCCCGCGTTATTTACTTTATCAATTTACCTCTTATTTCTTCAGATTATTGCAGTTTCCCCCCTATAGCTTGCAATGTAGGAACAACAAAAATACTCCTTCTCCGTCTACTAATGTTGAGCACGTTGTTCATCATCCGAAAAGTGAGAATTATAATTTTAATCATGAAAAATTATTAAAATATTTCATCTAATTTAATACTTTTTAAAAATAATCTAAAATTTTATGGGCAAAAGTGAAAAGGAGGCCTTGTTTTCCAAAGTATCAAGGACACGTATTTTAATTTTTTTTTATCAAAAGACCTATTTTATTATTTAATTATGTATAATTATTTAATTATTTTTTAATATTATTCAATATTATTATCTCTTCCTTAAATTTCGAGGGTAGCTTCACATACTTAATCTATTTAATATTAATAAAAATTTATGTTATAATAATTAGAAAATCATAATTGTTTATAATAATTATGATTTCATAATTATTATAATACATTCGATCAATTAAAAAAAATATTTTTGCAAGAAATTATTATGGAGAAAGTAAATTACGAGAATTAATCTAATTAGTTCGAACAATGATCAATATATGAGAGAGGACAAGAACTCTTAGAACATATGTATAGTTGGAATCAAAGACTCTGTAATTTTGTAGCTATTCTTTGATACTGGTTAAATGGATATGCGTGCTTTAGAGAAAACGCATATCACACATGAGTAAGCTTGTTCCTCGAATATTATGCATGTGCATATACAACTGTAAAGCGATTAGACAAATTAATCGAGTTTATGATTCAGCGTTGGCACACTAACAAGGAGTCTACTAAAGAAGAAATATGGTGTTGGCGCTTGAAATGTTATAAATAAATTGCAGGCAACATATCTTTCTTTGTTTTGATAACAAGTCTTTTCCATAATTGATAGTATAAATACAAGAATGTGTAGAATCAGTCGTGATACAAACTATATATATGGAACACACAAGAAATATTCATCATAATAAAGAAAACTTCGAGAAACGAAGCTCTTTAAAAGGTGCTTTAGGCTTAAGCTTCAAAGACTCTCATATCCTGTTTCACTTTGAAAACCAGCTTAGGCACCCGCAGCTCTGCAACAAGAATAAACATATTCATCAAATTATGACTGATATTGCAGTAATTTTTCTTTATAGTGAATATCAAACCATTGCAGTAAAATGGTAGAGTTCATAAATCTTCAATTGCAGGAAGTGAAGCCTCTGTAAGCATGATTCCTCCTACAATGTAAAGATCGTAGTCTCTACTACAAATATGATTGTAAACTAGTCTCTGCAGCAACTTGTTAAGGAAAATATGTTGTGGTGATGACCTGAGCTTCTGTAGTAGAATTCGGCTGAATGTTTGGCTCTGGTGGCTGATACGGGGTTCCTGGAGTTCTTCGATTTTCAGCTATTAACTTGAAGATGCCAGTGTACTTCTCGCCGGAGGCCGGATCATTCTCATCCCACCCAGCAAAAGGTGGCACTGCTACATCATCATGAGAAGGCTGCCATGCCATCCAGATAAGCACCATTAGCATAACTGTTTTTTCACTTCCAAATTGGAAATCATGCCATTTTTTACCCTCAGGTCATTTGCAAGCCATGCACAATGTTTGAACATGACTTATCGATGAAGAGGTTAACAGTGAAATCTTACAAGTTTAGGGTATTTCTGCTGGCAACAACTGAAATCAACTCAAACATGCAACTTCATAGTAAAGTGCTAAAGAATATCTTACTGTTGCATTGGCCTTTGTTCTAGTTCTTCCAGGAGTACCTTCCGATGCCAACCTCTTCTCTGATGTAGGATTTCTCGCAGCTCTTTCAGCAGGTTTACTCTCACGGCTGCTGTCGTTGGTTCTTGTCGATCTTTGCTTGTCGTCGACATTATATTTCTCTGGATCTTCATTTCTCTGACGATGTGGATTTGTTGAGGATTTACGAACAACGTCTTCATTGCACACTGAAGGTCTATCAGTTCGACGAGAATTTCCACTGCCTGTTCTTGGCTTTGAGTCTTCAGGATTAGGCCTAAGCTGTCCGTCTTCGACAAAAGATTGAGCATTTCGGTTTGTTGGAGTTCGTCCTCCAACTTTCCCCCCAGCTTGGTCGAAGAACTGCGTGCGAGGGACACTTTCAGAAGTAGTCCAGTTGCCTACTTTTGTGTCTTTTTCCTGTTTCTGCATCCAAAAAGAACCACCAACTATCCATTCTAAGTGAAGATTAAATTGCCGCCGACGAGCTTCGATCGACGTATGAGCCAGTAAAGAGATCGAGAGAGAACAAATCATCAAATTCCAGTTTGGAAATTAATCGAGCAGCTTACAGAGATCCCACTATATAATAATTCAGCAAAGCTACAGTTTGACATTTATGAGAAACAGAAAAGGGCAAGCTCAACTTTTTATCAGGTTAACCAATTCAAGAAGACGATCGAGCAAAGTGAGAGATCTTCCCGTAATCGATTCAACTGCGATTCCACAATTCAGCAAATTTGTTCCCAAAGAGAGCAAGAGAAAGAGAGGGACTCACAGCCATTCGGTGGGTGGTTGCGATAGAAAACTAGCAGACGCAAAATTCTTGGAAGCAGCGTAAAGAGACCTCCTTTTCGGCTTTGTGGTTTCAGAGAGAGGAAGACGACGAAGAAAAAAAACCATCTTCTTGAATTGGAGAAATAAGTAGCTTGAGAAGATGATAATTACAAAAATAAATAAATAAAATGATAGCAAAATTGACGAGCGGCAAGTTGGTCGTTGTTTCGGGACAGATATTCGGATAAGCCCCTGCTAATTAATAAATTTGGTCGTGGCCCTTCTCGTACGTACAAAAATGAAATCTCTGTTCATATCCTCTCTTAGTTCATTGCCCCGAAATATTTTTCTTACGTGGCATGGTAAAAATAATAATAAAAAAAAGCTTTTATATATAATTATATAGACTTTGTGGCTTTTTCTCTAGTGTTTGTCTTTTTTTTTAACTTTGTCGTGTTTGCTTTTTAGACTGAATCGAATGTTGGACTTGGTCAAAATTAATTGCTGGACTTGGAAAAATGGAAACATATTGCACTTCATTGGCTAACATTTTTTTTTATTATTATTCTATCATATATATTTGAATTTTTTTTTCCACCGTTTTTAAACTATTTGTGTGTATATTTTTGGAGTGAGAGAGAGACGTTTTATTGTAGTTTCCGAGTGAACTCACAGAAGTGACAATTTATTCCTCGAACAATCCTTCATTGTTTTTGACCGGAATCTTGGCGATTTTCCTGGAGAAAGCATTCATACCTTGTTCTATTCAATCTGTTTGAATTTTCAACACGAGAATAAGAAATTGTTAGGCAATAGTCTGATGGTGGTGGCGGCTACCGTGTTTCTTGGATAATTTACCTTTAAACAAAAAAGAATAATAAGAGAAGAAAGTTTCAATAAAAATTAAGGCTTGTTTGCAAAAGTTTTAAAGAGGTAAAAAAAAAAAAAAAAGGATTGAGAAATTTAGATATGCTGCTGAATTAAATTTCATGTAAATTTCTGAGCTATAAGAGTTAGGAAGTTTATTATACACTTAATCATCGCGCTAGATAGAAAATTTTTGTTAAGACCTTAATATTTTTTTAAAATAAATATTAATTTTTTTAAATATAAATTTTTATATATAATATTATTATTATAGACATTTAATTTTATTAGTAATTTTTTTAAAAAAATCATAAATCATAAAAGATTATTTTCTTAATTAAAAATCTCATCAATTAGGTTATAATAACTTTATCTGTCAAAATTTATTTCTTTATTAGTAAAATTTAAAAAATAAAAATTCTTTTAATTAAACTTTCAAATATAATTTTAAATTATAAAATAATATATTTATCTAATGAATATTTTTAATTAAATAAATAAAATAAAATTTCATCAATAAAATATTAAAAATACTAATTAATTTGATAATAAATAATATATTATTGTAATACTATTAATATACATTTTAATTACTATTTTAAAAAAAATTATCAATTAATTTTAGAAAAAAAATCTTGACGTAACAGTAAAATTATTATTGTATAACTTAGAAATAACAGATTTGAATAGTAAATATATCACTGCATACAATAAATTCTTCTCTGAGATCCAATATTAATAGAAATTTCATACATCGAATTACCTTTTATTAATTTTAACTTTAATAAATTATTAATTAAATTTATTTAACTAAAAATATTTAATTAGTAAATATCGACGGCGAATTATAAAAAAAATATGAATAATAATTTGTAGAGAAATAAGAGTAAAATAATAATAATATAAAAATAATAATGAAGGAGAAATGAAAAAAAAATAGAAAGAAATAATAATATAATATTAAATATATTTTTATTGTCAAAAGCATTTTTTTTAAAAAAATATATCAATTACTATAATCAATAAATATTATTAATTTATTAACCAAACTTAATTTTTATCGATAAAAAATTATGAATTAAATTTTAATTAAAAAATTATCAACTAAATTTAATTTTAACATGAAAAAATTAAAATTATCAATTTAATTTAATTTTGACGAATAAAAAATTAAAAATGATCCAAGTTAATTTTTATTTATAAAAAAATTATAAATTATTGATCAAATTAAAAAAAATAAAAATTATTGATCAAATTTAAGTTGACTAATAAAAAATTAAAATTATTGATAAAAATAAATTTTAATTAAAATTTATTTTAATCCAAACTTTAAATATTTATCATTCAAACTTATATATTTTTAAAATAATAATTATATATATATATATATATATATGATTTGATGGCCCAATATCTTCTTCTGCTTGGACTAATAGCTTTGCCTTTCCCATTTTTTTCTTCCCTGAGAATATTTGGTAAGAGTCGAGCGTTTTACGATGATGGAGATTGGAGCCTACCTACTTCCATGGAATTCAAAATTCTTACTTGTGAGATTGAAAGGAAGGTAGAGAATCCATGAATTTGGTAAGACGTGTATATAAAAACAGAGCAAAGACTAGCAGTATTCCAAGTAATTGTTCTAGAAGACATAAATTGAATGGAAGGTCCATTTATTTCGCATAAAGTAATGTGTAAAAATATTTCTGGGACCTTAAGAGGCAAGTTATTCTGAGAGAATAGCCATCACAAATTATTGAAGAAATGGCAGCGAAACTATATGCAGATGTAGGTGAAAAGCCCAGACATTTATTATAAATTATCTCAATTTAAATGGTTGGCCAATGAAATGTTAGAAGATACCTAATCCATAGCAGAAATGGCTCACTGCTGACGACGGTACGGTAGATTAATCATTAATTGCTGGGCATTCCAGAGCTCTAGCTTTCATGAGCCATGTAACAAGTCATAGTAACATTGCGTCAGAAGAAACGTACCAAGAATTTTACAGTCTTTACCGATTCCAGAAATAGCTTTCCACTGATGAATAACCTCAACTGGGAACTATTTGAGGCCTGCATATGAAGCATCAATTGATAGAGGGGAAGACCAAATGATTCTGTGTACATTGTTTACTACAACAGAAATGGAATATATGCATGGTTGAAAAGTTCTGCCTCGAGAATGCGAACATTAAAACTAGGCTCGTGAAAATTGATCATAAGGGAGAAAAATGAGGTAATAAGAATCATGTGCAACATGATGACCCTAAACCATTGCATATAAGTTAAAATGGAAAAGAATATCTGAAGAACCATTTTTTATCTCCTCTTGATAAGCTACAGTTTAGAAAGATTAAATTCCTGTTGAATCTGAACCATCTGATTTGTTGGTCAAGATTCCTGATTCTGAATCATCACCTTCATTTTGCAGCTGACTTTCTAGAACTTCCATTGTGTTATTAGGTGGGCACCTATCGGCCGGATTTTTTGGAGATATTTGACAGAAGCACTCAGGCCATGAATTCGTATAGAAGGATTCAGGCCGTACACGTTTGTGAGGCCCACCAAACTTAGAATTGAACATGACCTGCCTGATGCGTTCCTCAAAATTGGAAGTGCGCCCTTCCTCTCTGTCCATGAAAATAGGAGCTAGAGCTTTTCTGTTAGGTTGGATTGTGGTCCGGAAACCATAGTATAGGCGATGCCCCATGAGGTTATTTGCAAAGTTGCTTGGGCCGTCATATGTTGGCATGAAAATATCAGACAGAAGACAAACCATGTAATCCACAGCTGATCCAACCAGTCCTCTTGCATTCTCTTCAAGCTTTTCAGATGGCCCAACTGTGTTGTGATTTTCAAGCCGAGTAAACATTGACCTGAATGGTTTCATGAAGCGGTCACCACCAAAAATATCACCTGCGGCAATGTAGATCCGTGTGGAGTTGTCAAATCCCATAGAACGCAAGATGATTCCAACCTGTTCAGCAAGAACTTAGAATTATTTCGTCACTATTAATCATCCAATATTATCTGAGGAAAGTGCAGTGCCCTAATCACCATTGTTTTTCAGAATTTAATTTACAAATTTACTCTTAAAATCTCTATGAAGAAATAAAGAAAGAAGCAAAACAAGGCCAAACAAGCTGGAAGTGGATTTTTTTTGTTAGGAACAAGTTGAAAACAATAAGAAGCAGGATGCAAGGATGACAGAAAGATGGTAAAATAATGAATACACTAAAGAGAGGGAATTTAAGACTCAGAAACCAGAGGGAAAGTAATGAATACACGGGGCACGTAATGAATACACGGAACACAACTCAATAAGGTATTGAGTATTTGAGAGCATCTGGAACTTTTAGGTCATCAAAGACAATATATCCATGATCACATTAACACTTTAAGAACTTAAGCACCATGAGGATCAAATTATTTGTTCATTGGGAATGACAATTATAGAGTTGAAGCTGACTCCAGAGAATATTCCACACTCTGACATAACTAAAATAAAGAATAATATAAATCCTATACAATTGGAAGAAACCAATGTATTGTCAACAACTTGCAATAGAATGAAGTAAACAGGCAAATAAAACTTTCTTTAAAGAAAGATGTGGATTGATAGCTAGACCACAATGGTAGCTAGCGATAAACGGAATTTGCATTTTGCAAGCTGTGGTTCCAATTTGTATAATACAGGTGATAAAATGTATATTTCTTCCTATCTGCAAACCGCCAACTATAATGGAAAATTAAGAATGCAATCCACTGTTTTGATGAACAAGTTGAACTAACTAATCAATACCTCTTCTGGAGTTAATGGGCACTTCCCAATAAGCAGTCTCTCTCTGTAAACAAGTTCCTTCGCTGCAAAGTTATTTTCACGGTACTTCTTCAAAATTTCCTGCTCTTCAGGAGTAAATATATCGAAACACCTACAAGAGTAGATTATTCATTTCTGAACTAGGTGGTTTTGAGTTCGGGGGAAAATGCACCAAACAAATTTTAATTTTGCAAAGGTAGAAAATCGTTGTCGCTTCAACTGGAATTAGATCCTTTGAATATATATGGATCCAAATCAGCAAAGGGCTTTTATAAATGAAGAACACAAAAGGCTGTCCTTGAATGCTCAAGATAATAAAAGAAGCATCCTAGGCTCTTTTATGTTAAAATTGCTAACACAATCATGCTAAAACTCCATTCATAATATTTATATGAACATGCCTTCATGATGTATTAAGGTTGCTCCTCTGTGACAAGGTCACTAAGTGTCATCAGAGCAAATTCTACATTTGTAAGGGTACGTACAGGCGAACAGATTGTTCTAGACTGATGATGCAGGAGCATCTAGCAGTATAACCAATTTATGTCATCCGATACGCCTATGTTCCCCTTCAAGCTGTGATGA
>JBBUKS010218490.1:0-22697 GCA_038050645.1 Hedychium gardnerianum
AAGGCATTACCATTTCCCCCAAAAAGCCTTGTGATCTATAATACGCAAGTATAAAAATATTACAGAAGCAATCAAAAAAAAATTAGGAGATTTAGAGTTAGCTTTTTCTCTATGATTTTCTAGAACTTTCTCGTAAACTTGATTTTAATGTTGTGGCCTGATTTAATCCTTTCTCACGGCGACAGAATCTTTTTTATTCGTCATCTTCGAAAAATCAATAGATTCGGGGAAGACCATCGGAGTAATCGCTCAACATCTCTCGCTTATGTTCCCATAGACGATGTCAATTTGATCCGATTTAACATCTCACCACAATGACGCGGCAACAGAAATCCATCCCGGTATAAAGAACGATGACGTCGATGTCTTCTCTTAGATTTCTTCCCGTAACGCCACGATTTTCTATAAAGAATAAGAAATATCAAAGGGCTCGTCGAGAGTTGCTTGGCGAGACCACTCTGATGCCTAAGTTAGCATGAAGATTTAATATCAATGGAAAGAAAGTAGAGCATGAAAGGTATCATTAGAGAAACCTATAGTCCCTTCTTCTACCATCACCTTATGTAGGGTGCGAAGACTCCATTAATGCATCCTTAATTACCTATTAATACCTCATTAAAATGGTTGTTTATAACCGCTGTGATTTTTAATACTAGTAATCGCCACATGCCGGGAAGTCGATAAGTCGACAACTCGACGAGTCGACTAGCCGGGAGGCCGGTAAATAGGGGTGTAGCTACGTGGAGCCAGGGGTGCAACCACCCCCCTCCCCCGACATTTGGGGAAAAAAATTCATACATTGAAAAAATTCATATACATTCACAAAAAATCCAATTAAAAACCTCCCATATTTTATTTCTCTCTCTCTCCCATAGTCTCATGTTTTCTTTTTCCCGTCCCTCTCCCATTTTTTATTTTTCTTCCCTCCCGTGATTTATTTTTTCTTCTCTCCTGTGATTTATTTTTCTTGAATTCCATGTTTTCTTTTTCTATGTTTTCTTCAACCTCTTCTAATCCTCTTCTTATTTTTTTCATAATCCTAATTTTACCCTCAAAATCCTCCACCGCACATCACTACCATTGTTGCCCACATCGTTGTCACCACACACTATTGCTACCAGTTGCGCCGTCGTCGTCACTTCGCCGACACTCTACAACAAACACCTTTTGATTGAGGTGAAGTTTTACTTGATCTCTTTCAATTACGGATTTAAATATTGAAAAAAAATATAGTATTAATTCTTTTCTTTTTTCATATATTCATGTTTTTATTTGCTAGTCAAATATGTTATTTGTTTGCTATCAATTTTATTTGTCATTTGTTTTTGAATTGTTGAAAAAAAGAGTTATTAAGGTGATTATGTGTCTAAAATATTATGCTAATGATAAATTAGTTATGAAATAATAATGTTGAGGTATTTCAAAAAAATGTGAGATGAACCTATTTCAAATAGGCATCTCCTCTCCACTACCTTCTCTGCCTCCTCCGTCATTTTTTGATGTTGACTCGGATGAGTATCTAGTGATCTTGAGCTAAAAATAGCATCCTTGAGTATAATGTGAATGAAAGGGAGATTATTATAAACTTTATTTTATTAAGTGGCTAGTTAGGATGATTATTTAGATCGAAATGAAGATCTCAAAAGTAAGAATGCTAAATATTACGAGGAAGTGAGATCACAAATGATTCTTCGACTTTGAGTCATAGATAAACTTTGAGAATCGATAGATCGTTGTTTCAACTAGAACCAAGGGCTAAAATCAAAATTTATAATTTAAATTTATTTTTAGCTCCTTAAATCTAAAATTTAGGCTTTTAGATAGTGAAAATTGATCTATACTAATATTTAAAATTTTTGAAAATCGTCTCTCCTGATCTAAAATCCTGGCTACGTCACTGTCGGTAGGTTTGGAAGTCGGAAACTTGGTCGGATTAGCTCGGTTCGACCGGTCAAAAATTATTGATATGCCATGTGAAGATTATGTTGATCAAGTTTTAGAAAGCATCATATAGTCCTTATATTAACCGAATCTTGACCCTGTCAAAAGACTTTTTTATTAATCGGATCAAAGATTCATCACATGAACCTTTACTTATTTCCACATCAATCATATAACATCTTAGTATCTTGTCTTGTCTTTGTATCATTATGGCAAAAGGCGAAACGCTCGCCCCCAACGCCTCTGCCAGTTCGTCCCAGGACCAACACGGAGGAGGTAAATCACGGGGGCTAATCTAACCAGTCCGAACAGTGACTAGTACATAAAATCTTGTCTTTGTATCAGAGACTATGCAATGCATTATTTCATTTCTCGAAACGTTTAAATTTTAATTTTTTATTGATTTTAAAACACTTCCAAAGAATTTGGCGGATTAGATTACTGAATTTCAAATCAATGTTTTTTTTCAAATCTGATAAAAATTAAAACTAAAATTTCATTTTTTTTTCTAATTATCTTTTTAAGATTCATTTAAAAAATCTGGAAAAATATTTTTAAAATGATTTTAAAAAAAAATCCGCACCTTAAATAGAAGCGGTGCGGTTGAGCTACAATTTAACGGTCCTATCCATTACTTACCCGACACGCTACACCCACTGGTCCCATCCATTCCCTGCGCGGGGTTTCCTATAATGAGATCAGCTGTTCCACCTGGTGCTCGAACCATCGTTCAATAAACAACAATCCTCACCCAACTACGCCAAGTGCCGACACGCCGACCGAATCCTGCGCACACTTCCTGTCTCGACAGACACACAAAACCCGCAAGCTTCCCCGTCTTCTCCGCGTCACGCGTAACGGCAACTTGTGCACGCATAAAGCGAGGAGGCCCAGTCCCACGTGGCATTAATATTTCCAATTAATCAATTTTCCTCTTTTTTTTAATTTTTTTTTTTAAAAAATGCATCGTCCAGATTCCAGTGCCATCATCATCACTCCCGTTCTTTTGCATCGTACGGAACAACCTGTAAAGCGCACGCTCTCTTGACGCTTCTTTCGTATAAACTCCCTCAGCGTATTATTTTATAAAATAATTATCGCAATCACTGCCTTAAAATTCCCCAAAGCAGGCAAGCAAGCGAGCGAGCGACCGCAGAATCGAAATAAAGCGAGAAAGAAAAGGAAGAAGAAGAAGAAGGAAAGCTTGAAAAAAGCCGCGCGCCGTGGTGTTTCCGATCTCGCGTCGACCCACCCATTCCATTGGTCCTCCTCGTGGGCCCCCACCGCGAGTAGGAGACCCGGTTTAAACGCCCCAATTTATGCACGTATTTGCTCGCTCTCGTGGATATTTATTGACGGCACGAGTATAAGAGAGAGCGGAGTGCGCGAACCCGCCGAAGCATTCATGGCTTCGCTTCGGTTCCAATAAATTCCGATTCCTTTCCTCTTCCGTTTCCCGATCGCTGTAAAGAGAGAGGTGTTGCGAGGCGAGCACGGATTCCGGTTGATGCGGCGGAGAAGAATAGATTGGTGGATGGGTGTCCCCTCGCTCGATGCCGCGAGAAGGTAGCTTTCTGTCTAATCGATCCCGTTTGTCCGGGTTTCTGGTTTGGAACTTTGATGGTCGGCTTGGTGGATCTTGATCTTGATCTTGACTGTTGTTGATGCGGGTGCTTTCGGAACAAATGCAGTTCGTTAGGCGACAACCTCTAAAAATGGCTCTTTTTTTGTTTTTTTTATTCCGTGGGGGTTTCTTAAATTTAAATTTTTCGTACTCTTTCTTTTAAATTGGACCTTTTAACATTTCGTCTACTGTTTTTGGTGATCGAAGGATTTTATTTGTGTAGCATATGAATCAGCAATCTCTTTAGACTATTGGGACAGGCAACGAGATTAATTTGTCCTCTGATGATGGAAAAGATGAACGGTATGGTTTCTCTAGCTCATGTCAATCCATTTCTTTGGTACTACGAACTGATGCTGGAGTCGTATATTATTCGACTTTGTTGTGTCAAAGCGCTTGAGGTGTCTCATAGTTGGGAAGATAGAAAAGAAAGAAGATCCGATGCGGAGAACTCGGAGGATGAAAGACGAAGATTAAGTATTGGAGCTTTAAAGAAAAAGGCACTGAGTGCTTCTTCTAAGTTCACACATTCTCTCAAGAAACGAGGGAAGAGGAGAGATGTTAATAGGACTTCTTCTGTTTCAATCGAGGATGATAGGGATTTGGAAGAGGAGCATGAAGTATACACATTCCGCAAGGGGCTAATTTCTAGGGACTTGTTGCCTGATAAACACGACGACTATCACATGCTGCTCAGGTAGAATTTTGGCTATCAAAATGTGTAATCTTTCGCTGTTTGCTTCTGCGTTTATTTTGAAAACCTTATGTGTGGATCTGTATGTTTAACTGCTGATTTTATCACAATGAAGTAAACGGCCTATGAGTATTTCCACTGAATGGCCTAGTAAAATATATCAAACCAACTGGAATCCTTTTTTTTATTTCGTTTTTCTAGTTCAATGTAATTTGTGCTTCATTTTATGAGCATATTAGTTTGTATCTGTAACTTGCATTTCCTCTTGGTAGCTACTGTCTCCACCACTTCCACAATGATTATTTTACATGTTGCAGGTTTCTGAAAGCTAGAAAATTTGATCGTGAGAAAGCAACCCTTTTGTGGGCAGATATGCTTCACTGGAGAAAGGAATTTGGAACGGATACAATTTTGGATGTGAGTTTCCTTGCCAGATACCTCTGTTTTTTGTTTTCATCAGACAAACTTCCACATTGCTTCTACAATTTTCACCAGATTATCTTTCTCTTCTGTTTTTTTTCTTCTTTTTTTCATATATTTTTCCATTTGTCTTTATTTTCAATGGCTTTTGATGAGAGTTATGAGCGGACAATGTCCACTGAGCTAATACAAAGTTATGAGTGGACATCTCAGAATGAAATTTCAAACCATGCTTGTAATATTATCATAGAATAAATATAACTAGACACTTCAGATACTGAAATTTTCACATTTTGCACAAAACTAGTTATGCTAGGAAATCCACAGAGTTGTTTCCTTGGTAGTATAAATTGGAAGCCAGACTTTTGACAATCTTATTAGGATTTTCTGATATTGAGATCTTCGATACCTTTTCTTTCTTTCTTTTTCCCACATCAATCTGATATATCTGCATTAGTGACGGTATTTTTGTAGAGCATAATTATATCTCCTTGAACTCTAATGCAATCAATTTTGGAGTATGGCATAATGTATAACAAATGTTAAGTGCTGCAACTTAAAACACTATTTGTTGGATTCAAGGACTTTAAGTTTGAGGAGCTGGAGGAAGTCTTGCAACATTATCCTCAGGGCTATCATGAAGTTGACAAAGGAGGAAGGCCTGTCTACATTGAAAGGCTAGGAAAGGTGGAGCCCAATAAGCTTATGAACATCACCACAATTGAACGATACATAAAATATCATGTTCAGGAATTTGAGAAAGCTTTTCATGAGAAATTTCCTGCATGCTCTGTTGCAGCAAAAAGGCACATTGACACAACAACCACAATTCTGGATGTGCATGGTGTGGTATGGTATTTAATTTTCAGAATATAGATATATTAGTTGTTGATGTGATGCAGAATATTAACAAAGAAATCTTTTTTGCTTAATCATATAATTTAATGTTGTAATTTGCTGGAACAAGACAATTGTTAGCTTCATTTTCCTGAAATTATTAAGTGTTCGGTTTGAGTCAGGGCTTGAAGAATTTCAGCAAGACAGCAAGAGAGCTATTGCTTAAAATGCAGAAAATTGATGGAGATTACTATCCTGAGGTATTTTGTTCATTTAAATATCTAAACATTGATCTGTTATTTTTATGCATCTATATCGACACGTAAACATTCGATTCGGTGATTCGGTAATGCAGACTCTACATCAGATGTTCATTGTCAATGCCGGTCCTGGTTTTAGGTTGCTATGGAATACTGTAAAAGGTTTTCTGGATCCAAAGACAACAGCAAAAATACATGTATGTTCCTATGATAGGAGTTATTTGTTTCACTAGCTTTGAAGGTCTAGGCTCTAGAATACATGCAGATAATAATTTTATCCCACAGGTATTAGGAACTAAATACCAAGGTGCATTACTTGAAGTCATTGACTCAAGGTTTGATTTATTACTCTCTGGTGATATTGATGGTTCTTCTTGTTGATGATTTACTGAATTTAATTTGGATTTTTGCGCACAGCCAACTTCCAGAATTCTTGGGTGGCACATGTACATGCTCCGGTGAAGGTGGCTGTTTGATGTCTAACAAAGGACCATGGAAGGATCGTCACATTATGAAAGTAAAGTTTACTTGTATAGATATGTAGAAATATTATTTCCTGCACATTACATCCATGTTTTAATTTAACTGAAACAGCCAAGTCCAAATATCATATCAAGAGTGTGACACCCTAATTTAGTCTTCATGGAGAGTTGTGACTTAATGAAAAAGGTTTATAAGTTTAGATGTGCCAACTACCATTAGCTTGGGCTTGTGATTGGATCCAATAATGTTAATGGAAGTTCTCTCGTAAGGATGCATTGTGACAATTAGGATCAAAACAAAGCTCATCCTAGGCATGATGAAATATCTGGAAAGAACTTGTGTAACGATGAAACTACCATTGGCCATTGGGCTTCATATGTCACTGACTATGGATGATTCTGGGTTGAATTGGACTTTGAGTAGTGATGGAGATGTCAAGCCTAAGTAGTCAAGACTATAACATCCAAGTTTAGTCTCTGCTATACAGTTATGAGCTAATAAAAGGGGTTTATAAGCATCAATGAGGGAACTACTATTAACTTGGACCTAAATTTTCAGGCTACCAGTTGAGCCTAATGGCTCTTAAGTAGGAGTCAGTTCTCTTATTTGAGTAGATTGTGACAAAGACCATTAGGTAAGATTGATTCAACTTCTTTTATGGAATAGCATTATTCCACTATAAATTTGTTTAGAAGGTAACTAATAGAATACTCTTTATTTTAAGTAATCTGCATTAATACTTTTCTCTTACATTCAGCTAGTGAAATTACCTGATCTGATTCCCCACTTAACATCTAATAGAAGCATCAAGTTTCTAAACTCGAACATGATAGGAGTGGCTTGAATTTACACGTCCTTATCCCACTATAGAAGAGTAAGCAATATATAAAGACCTAGTCTATTTGAGTGTCTTGGTACCTTTTTTTTTTTCCTGAAAAGCTCAAGTGCAAAGGGCACTCTTATTTACTTTTTGGTACTCTCCAAATTTTAGCTTGCGTATAAGGCTGAAGCAGTGTTATTGAGGCATACTAGAAGAATGTCAGGTGGCGAAGAGGTCTTTGCTGGCCCATACCTTTCAAAGGCAAGTATTTACTGATCTAGATTTCAGCATATGAGCTTTCAATTCCTACATTGATATGGATGCATTTGGAGTACTATTCCAACTGAGTATGCTTGTCATTGCAGGGAAGAAATAATAGTACATGGACACTTGAATCTGGATCTGATGTTGATGATCTTGTTTCTAGATCTGTTGAGTATAGTCGTTTAGCCCCAGTTTCTGAAGAAGTGAGTTCTCTTTGCTATCCTGTTTGGAACTTTACTTAATGATATTCCATTGATTATCATCTCCAAAATGGATTGAATTGAACTCTTGAACATGGAAATGTTATGAAAGGAAACCTTTTCAGAAGATACTTAATTCTTGAACTATGTTTTGAAGAAATTCGGTATGTTTTTTCTATATTGCCACAAGTATGTGATATAACAGTTGATATCTCCCATAATAATAGATTTTTACACGGTTCTATTGAAAGATTTTCTTGACAAGTCTTCCATTTCATAAAGGACTTGTTTCATTGCAAAGGAATTAGTGATGATCACATTTTTTTTCTTTTTGGCTTCCTAAATATTTTCTGCAATGGCGGAATGGCCTTTCAAAAAACTCAAGTTTGGAAGTAGTTAGATCAGTATTCCTACATTTTAACACTGCAGCAATAACTAGATGCAAATTTTAATCTAAACAGACGAAATAACAATCTCATATAGGTAGGAAATAAAAATTTGTTTTAGATTGTGCTGTGCTGTGCCAATACCAATTGAATTTCAGTGCAATTTCATCCATGATTGCAGATCAAAGCAAGAGATTCAGCAGCATACTATAGTTGTGATGATCATTTTGTTGTGGTCGACAAAGCTATAGATTGTGGTAGAAGAGGAGCAACTTCTTACAAGAGACTATCTAATTTTGGAGACCAACTAAGGACTTCATATGGTATTGCAACATCAAATCCACAAGGCACGCAATCCGTGTTCCTCTAGGAACATTTCTCTGTTGGTTATAGAAATATCCTCGTCCTTTTTTTGTCTATGGTCTTAGTTTAGTTTTTTTTTTTTCTGTTAACAGATAATTTAAGCAATGGAAATCACATTTTCCTCCGGAGAGATTCAGGAGAAACTAAGTTTCAGTTTCTTGGAAAATTGATAATAACTTTTCTTGTTAAAGTTCTATCACTTATCCATGTGATTGGCTTTAAAGAAGGGAGATTGGACAACAGCCGTCCTTCAGATGTTCAACATAGATCAACTGAGAGAATCATTGAAGATCAAATGCCTCCTGTTTTAGAGCGACTGCAGAGGCTAGAAAGTATGTTAGATGAGCTCACCAATAAACCCACTCAAATCCCTTTTGAGAAAGAGCGTGCCCTACTTGAATCTTGGGATCGAATAAAACATATTGAGTTTGACCTCGAAAATACCAAAAAGGTAAATTTCTGACCAACCTAGTATCATCCTCAATATTTTTTGTCCGGTGACACAATTACTTCATCAGCATCCATGTCAGCGCTCTCTGTTTAGTGTGTTAAATGGTCCAAAAGCCTATGGTGCAGGAGAAATGATACATTGTAACATGTAGGCGTCGTTTATGGATTTGTCCTTATCCACATTCTGATTCAAGTTTCCCTCCCGCAACCCTTTTTTTAATAAATAGTTATGCATCGCCTCATGTAGGTTGGTCTGTCATGGTTGCTTCATGCTTTGTATTTCATTTAGATTTTTTGTGTTAGTAAGTTTGCTCTACTTAAAGGATAATCTTCTTAGTTTAGCTTTGCATGCTTGTTTCAGGTATTACATGCTACAGTCATGAAGCAGCTACAAATTGTTGAGTCATTAGATGCAATGAAGAAATCAAGTGTTCGGGTAAAGATTTAAGCTTTTGCTATCTTCACTTATAACAATTCATTACATCACTTAAGAAGCTAATCATATGAAAGACTTGCGATTTCATTTTCTTGAATTTCTGATTCATGGATCTTCCTAGAAGGGAAAGTAGGAGGATGTCATTTCCTTGAAGCTTCTCTCTTTGAGAAGAAACTATAACATTTGCTTCTCCCAATTCCATTTTCGTTATGAATCTATGAACTGTTTTGCTGATTTACTGTTACTTCGATGTCCAGAAAAAGAATCGTATGCACTAGATACGTCCACTTACACTTAGCCTCATTCTTGCCCATGGTGATAACCTTCATGTTTCTCACAAATAGTTTACATTTCTTGATTCAGAAAAGGTCATTCTGCTGATCCTTCAAGGCTGTTCAAAGAGAGGCTTCTCCAGGAATCGCAGGCCAAAACTCACATCAAGCTATCTCATGTCCTGAAGTTATTTTGTTTCTTCGTGGTAGAGACTGTGGTGTGAATTCTGGATAGGAATTAGTCATGAACAGTCCTTGATCATGAGTAAAGCAAGGGGATAGAAAGAAAATAGCTGGTGAAGTTTTTCATTTGTATTTTTGTTTTTAATTTGTAATGCTCTTTACCACCTCTGTTAAATGACTTAGCATTTCAAGCAAATATTATAGCTTGGTTAACATGCATCATAGTTTTGGAGAGTGGACTAAGTGATTGTGTTCTAATCAACAAATATAAAACACTTTGTTCAGAAGCTTTACTCATGCTTTGAAACTATTGTTTGTCCGAGGCCATAGAAAAGGAGGCCATGTAACTATCAAAATTCCCTTTCTATTGGCTTGTCTGATTTTCAAGTTTCAGATTTATATACTTTAAAATGAATAGATCATTACTTGATTAGTAATTCACTTTTAAATATTTGATGGTTCTGAAATTCAATCAGAGGCTGATCTAGCTGATGAAAGTTTCCATTCATTCAAGTTTTACATTCCAACATCAAACATCCTCGCTAAAATTAGCTACATTTTTATGCCTAGAATAACTAGCTCATACAACAAGTTCATTCGCAGGGAACTAATGGAGGAAATCTGATTTTGGACATTTACTTTAATCATGGAAATTAACTTGAATTTGCTAATGGTTTTGAATCAAAGTACATGTATATTTGAGTGTAGCGTGGCAACTGCCATCGCATGTGTAGGAGAACAGACTTCTAGCATTGTTGAAATTTACTTGAAACTGGAAGTTGAA
The DNA here is from genome assembly GCA_038050645.1 of Hedychium gardnerianum. Classification (NCBI taxonomy): domain Eukaryota; kingdom Viridiplantae; phylum Streptophyta; class Magnoliopsida; order Zingiberales; family Zingiberaceae; genus Hedychium; species Hedychium gardnerianum. The sequence continues at coordinate 10,418 of JBBUKS010218490.1, forward strand.
TGGCTCGAAACTTCTCTTTGCCGCATAATAATCAATCAGGGAAAATATGTTCTAGAACCTGAAGTCAGGATCAACATCCATAGCCCATGCAAACTTTGCGAGTAGTGATTTGTTGAATATCTGGAAAGATAAACAAACCGAGGATTATAAATGGCGGAAATGATAGTAGCGGTTTTACTAATGTACTCAACTAGAGGCAATTCTGACACAGAAAACGTATGTCTAAAAAAAAATTTGAAACCGAGTACCTTCTCTATGGGTACTTCATGCCTCTTGCACCACGCAACTGATATTCTTGGGTCAAGGTAATTGATTTTGGATGTTCCAAGTGCAACTGTTTTCAGATCCTCTTTTATTTGTTTATCCATTTCCATTTTTCCTATCTTGGCATCTACCTGAGCAATCTTCTTCTCAATCCTGCAAGTTGGGACACATCAGATCAGATGTATTTAGAGAAAAATCAATCATACAAAGTTCACGAGTTTGGTAAGCTTATTACACTTCAGGGGCCAAGTTCTTCTTTGGCTTCCCTTCTTTATCTTTAAGTGGAGGCTTCCCTTTCTTAGCCCTACCCAGATCCATCATCAATTCATCTCTTTGGGCCTGTTTGGAAAACATCAATATAGATGGCAGGCTGAGTGAGGAAAATCAAAGGAAATATATAAATTGGCAGCGTAAATAGTAAAGAACAAAAAAATTCTTACTGTTAAATCATTTATCTTTTCGTTCAACTTAGACATCTGATTTTCGTGAGACTTGGAGACACTGCGTTGATGATTACAGATAATTGCAACCTGTATTGGAGAAAAAAATGAGGAATCATAACCACAACTCGTAGCCAATGAATAAATAGGCAAAACAAAAATATATAAATTACCTCTTTGTTTGCATGCTGATAAACTGTAATCTTCTCTGGCATAGAACCATCCTTGGTTTCCTTATTCAACTGTCATTGCCATAAAATCAACATAAAAAAAGTGATCCACACTTATATAGTGATGGAAATAAGAAATGAAATATAAATGTAATAAAGAAGAAATAGATTGATTTCTCCACAATCTAAATCCATAAACTTATGTAACAGCCCAACGAAATTGGTCTAGTTGTGAATGCAGAAAGTTGATTTTTTATTTAACAAATGGTTAAGAGTTGGATTTTTAAGCAAATCTTCACTACATCATCATACTTCAATAGTTTAAAGTGGAATTATGAGAAAATGTGACAAATTTCATAAAATACCAACTCACAATATAAAAACAGGCCAGATAATAAATGAGTTGATGGGGATTGAGAATTCAGTTTCTTACTATAACATCCAGGGTAATAGAAGCATTGTATGTACGAAAAACTTTTGCAGTAAGTCCAGGCATGAGTTCCTTCAGGTGTGCATTTAGTTTGCTTGTATCCAGCAAGTCAAAGAGATCATCACCCTTATCTTTCTTACCTCCGTTGCTATTTTTGGCTAACAAAAAAAAAACTCATGAAAAATGTTCAAACATACTGTTGATGGAATGTGAACTAGAAAAAAAAATTGCAGCCAACACACCAATTTGAAAATCACCAATTGCTTTATAGACATGCGGTTCGACCTCCACAGTGTTCAAGTATCTAATAGAATCTTTACCTAAGAAGTCAAACTGAAGAGATCAAGAAGTTAAGATCATTCATAAAATATGATGAGAAATAGAGAAATGTGTTACTTAATAGATGCTACCTTCAACTTATTTGGAGGAACCAACTCAACATTCTCCACCTTTAAAGTGCAGCAACCCACAGTATCAGCCTCATCATCATCCTGTACAAAGATTTATACGAAAAGGATAAAGAACTTACACTCAGCCATATGATGTAAATTATAATAAATTACTCTTGCAAGAAAATATACGTGAAAAAGAATAAGCAAATGCCCAGAAAGGTATATAATGCCTAACTTTGGAATTACAGCTAGCATTTCAGTGTGGATATAATCTAACCAGGTTAATTGCCAATAGCTTCAGAAGCGAATCAGTAGCATTCAGTTAATAGCATTGAAATAGTTAAAATAGATGAAATAGTGTGCTCTAATATTAAGCAGCAAAAGATGAGCCAAACCAGATGACTTAGAAATGGAAGAAAAACTAAAGACAAAAATCCAGCAATTTAACTGGATCAACAATACAGAAAAAATACACCTTGGTCACAGGATTGATACCTTTTCATTGCCCGCCCTGAGCGCCAGCTTATCAATAAGGTAGGTCGCCACTGCTATTTGCCGCTTTGATGGATCTTTACTATTAAAATCTTTTGTATAGTTTGTCCGAATATTTTGTATATAATCCTGCAACACAAATATAAGAGGAACAAAACTGTATTATTCAATAGAAAAATGAACAATTACACCCTATAGATATAGGACTTCAACATTATACCTGAACATAATAACCAATTGGGACTTACCAATTAATACTAAAGCTCCCCTCACACAGAAGCATAGATACCGATAAGTACAATGCTTTCACAAAATCAAAAGATTTGATGCTCATATTTAGATACATGAGGAGGGATTCACAGGAAGGCAAAAAGGAGGAAGAGTTTCACAGGTTGAAGAGTGATGAGATTTTCTTAATCAGGATTAGCACTGAAATTAGGATTAGGAGGAACTGTGCTACTGCATACAATGCCCACAATCTTGGAAAGTAGCATGTTGAGCCAAAACACCACCAAGTATTTGCATGCATTGGCAACCACTTTAGAGATTATGCTGGACATGTTCAAAGTAATGCATAAGACTAGGCAGTGGGGTTGAGACGAGGTGAATCATCAGAGGCAGATAGGAGAGGGGTGTTGAGGGGCCATAACTTGGGGAGACACAATGGATAAGCTTGACTATAAAACTTCTATAAGAGGTCACAGATTATGGTAGTTGTCATCAGGATCACTAAGGAGAGAGATCACCATTTCCATGATTAGGAGTGGAGAATGATTGTTTGAGAACATAAGAGAGATTTTGTAACATTAATAGACAAGAAGGCAAGGTCACTGCATCATATGAAATCCATAGCCTCCTCGCCAATGCATGGAACATGGCTTAATGCTAAGTTGAGAGCAATAAAATTGTATAACAAATGAAAAAATGAACTTACACGTACATATAGGAAACCAACATAATAATAACAATGCAGGACTAAACTATTAAGTCTAACAGCATATATGTGAAAAAAACTCTAACAATCACTAATGAATGAGGGCTATCAAAACACCATAAGTGCTTGCTTTTGCTACCTATGAAGTGAAAGTACAATACACAGGTCAAAACACATTCAAGAAAAAACAAGAAAGAAACTGTTTACCTTCAACAACCTGGCTTTCTCATATTTCTCTTTGTCACTTTGCCCTTTTAATGAACTACTCGCTGCCAGAAAGACATACTTGAACTCTTTTGGATTTATGGGATCATTCCAGAATGCCAACCACGTGACAGTATTATCATGTTTCACTTCTTTCCATCTGAAAATAATCAAACTGTGATATAAGAATAACTGCTATAAATGTAATTTGACTCTGACAGGCTATACCAACTACCAACAAGTTCAATCTACTTGGTTCCTTCTTCACTCAAGTTTTGCACAGTTAACTACATTACCTTTCACCAGGTATTGGGCATTCTGGAATTGGTGCATCTTTCCCTATATTGATTGTAATATCTCTTGGCCTAATTCTCTTTTTTAGCTTTCCCATCTAAAATCATAGAATACCAACAGTAAGTTGGTGGAAAATAACAGGATTCTTGAAATTGAAATCAAACCAGACAGCCAGAAACAACTAAAGTAGATACATGACAAGGAAATATGACCTTTGGATGCTCTCCCCGGCCACGAAATAACCCTGGTGGTTCCACTCTGAAGTTCCCAACCTAAAACAGACCCATTTATTAGTAGTCAGCATAAAAATAATACAGATTTGATATGCATCACTGATGTTAACGTTAAACAATTGGAGGAAGCCTCAGTCGTTGAAATGATAACAAAGTTGCCATGTGTTCATATGAGTTAACAATTTGTCACTATATTTGATCCTGAGAATATCAACTTAGAGAATTTCATCACGAAAGATGTATGTGACGTTGAAAACTACCAGTTTGGGTCCAAGCCCAGATGAAAAACTAAAAGTTGAAATTGCAGTAGGTCCATTGAAAAACTAAATTCAAAATCTATAAGGATTTAATGGCTCATTGTTGTTGTTGCTGCCGGTCAGAATGAGTCAATGACTTAAAAGTTCTTAGTAAAGTACTAATCATGTGTTAAATGGGAAGTTACATGTGGCACAGAACATGCACAGAATAACTACATTTCACCCCAAAAGAACATATTAATTCATGTTCATAAATGTTGCTCCAGGTCCACAAATATCTTAATTCAAACACTAAAACCATTAGCTTAAATCATGTTCACATTTTTCTTATCAATTCAGTTGCACCAAAATTCAGCATAAAGCAAGTTACCTCATAGCTTCATATCCTAAATATAATAAAAGAAATAGTAAAATTAGCATTAGAGTAAACCTTCTCTTTCACACCATCGACAATAGCCCACATATACTTCTCTTCTTGCTTCAATTTTTCTTCCTTCGTAATCTTCTTTTCCTACAAAAGCAGCATAGGTACATGGTGATTCCTAATTCTAGTAAAAATATGCTTAATATTGGAAATAAGAGAAAGCATACAAGTGGGTAAGTATACTCTAGTGACCACTGAGATTGTTGGACCCAAAATATACATTTCATAAACTATTTTAAAAAAAAGTACATCGCAATTTATCCAAAATAATTTCTAATCATAAAATAAACCAAGCTGGTAAGTAACCATTAGTCACAATGTCAGTAGCTCCTACTCCTGACATAAATGCAATTTTACTATCATTTTTAACTATCCATGCATTGGAAAGTTCAAAGGCATAAATGGTTTGACATAGCTTTCATGAAATAGATGGTGTACTAGCACTAGTTGCCGAAAACTTTATGAACAATATTAAAAGGTATGAAACTGAAGAAATAGCAAAAACCTTTGTTGACATCAGACAACACCAGAGTCAAATGGAGAACACATTATGACAAGTATCTATTTCATATAAATAACTGTTAGCATCTTCCTGGATGTATGGAGCATAAATTACCTCTGTAGTCATCTGCTTCTTCTTCTCCTTCTCCTCCAGATGCCATTCATATATTGGAGTAAAGTCGCAGTCCTCAAACTTCTTAATGAGGTGATTTTTACCAAGTATTAGTCGCCAATCATGCATAAAATTTTCAATAAATTGTTTTTTCTGGGCATAATCTGTGTCTTTCATGACAGCAAACATTGTTGCAACCTGGAGTCAGGAATTTTCAAAAGTTAAAGAATTCACAATTAAATATTATTCTTTTGAAGAAACAAAGGAATGCAATTGCTTCATGAAGTCAAGGAATACAAGAGAAACAATATCATAATAATAAGACAAGAAGTAATGAACATCTTTAAAGCTAACCTCTTCTTGTTCAGGAGTCAAAACAACTGGTTGTCCCTTGTAAAGCATTTTAATCCCATGAGGCTTGTATGGAGGAGGAAATATAACACCGTTGTGCATCAGGGTAGTCCATTTCTGTCCCCCACCAGATCCAGGGGGCGTCTTCAATAACTTTGAGGAATTCAAATCCTTCTTTTTGTTCATTATAAGATTACTTTTCTTGAATGATGAGCTAGTAGTTTTGTGCAATATATTTTTGCTGATTGATCCACAGTTAGAAGACGGTGACTTAATTCGTTGTGCAATTGGTATGCGATCATTATCATCTTCCTTACTTTCTTTCTTTATAGACACTTCCTGTTTAACTTTCGCAGACATAGAGGTTCCTGAAAGTTTTGCTTTCTTAATTGATGAAGATTCAGCAGGATTAGTGTCGCTATGAGATCGCTTTTCTCCGGCTCTGGGAGCACTTGTCTTACTATTTGTGTCCTTGCCAGAACCATTTACAGCCTTGGACTGAAACCTTGTAAGAAGTGGTTTTTCATCTTCTGAATCATCAGTTTCTTCATTATTGGAAGTCAGCTTCATGGATTGAGGTAAGGAAGGCTTTTGACTTTGGGGAGCCTTTGCTGCATGTGATGAGGCACTTCTATTGACTGCTCCTGAAGTAGAATATTTGAAACTCAATGGTTTATCATCGTCAAAGTTCTCATGCTTTATAATTGGATCGTCCAAATGCAACTTTTCAATGCTTCTACCTTCAAATTTATGAACTGAAGAATGTGTATGTGTTTTTTCTGTGTCCATGGAACTCTTTTTCTGAACTATTGTAGAAACTGAATTAAGCCTATGACTTAATGGTTTGTCATCATCTGAATCAGATAGCTCATCCTCATGTTTTGGCCTCATATTATTTGTTGTTAATTTATAGTGAGAAGAATTAGTTGACTGGACAGGTAGCAAAGATCCTACATTTGAACTTGCTGCAGTAGGTTTCTCTCTAGATGTCTCAGGGAGTGATATAATATTTTGCGAATGTGAGATACTACCATTTCGAGCAATTTGGTGAGAAACAAGATTACAGCTAGAATTCTTTTGAGGATTTGTCTTCTTCCCAGCAGATGTTGAGTGGCCTTGCTTTGATGAAGAGTTTGGCCTCCTAAAGACAAGAGGTGCATCATCATCTTCTTCACTGTCGTTCATAACTTGATCGATACAACCATGAACTGACATCTGTTGTATCTTAGTTTGACCAAATAGACCAGGTTCAACCTGAAATATACAAAATATTTAGAAGTTTAAACATCAGATGAGGAGAAAAAACATGTCAACAGTGAAACAATAAATGATGAAAATAGTGCAATAGCTTGTGGTTGGTTAAAATATCCTTGCTACTCGTTACATAGGTTTGGGTTACATTGGTGTCTCGACCTACACTATGCCAGTTGAAATCACGTCAGCTTGAAAGAATTAGCAAGCTGAATGAGATGATATGCGTCTTTTAATATACATCCCAAAAGCTACTGACAACATGTGCGACAATTATCAATCCGTTAGAATGTTCTATAATGAATCCTGACCAGCTACATGGTTGGGGCGTAAGATAAGCATTTTCGACAACATGAAACACAGAGACCACAAGCATCTACAACAACCAATTCGATTAACACATCACGTCATAATGGAAAAGATGAATAAAAAAAAATTCAGCAAGGAAATCCGCTCGTAAATCCCGAACCATAACAACTTTCACCAATGAGCAACGCACTGACAAAAGGAAGGGAAACAAACCAAGTTCAGCGATTCAATGAAAAAACAATCTTTCTGCGTACCGATCGAGAAGAGACCAAGAGAAGCCAAGCAAATTGCGATCTTTTGCCGGAGCGAACAGGTATATTTCAGAGCACAGCCTGGGACGCCTGCTGACAAGGGGAAGGGGGCGGAGGGTCCGAGAAACGATAACTGCAGCGGGCGTCAGCTCCTGGTCGAACAAGTATTGAGCTGGAAGGCGATTAGGGTTTTGTCGAGTAATGCCTCAGCTTGGCGTATCCTCTCTCCCTCTCTCTCTCTCTCTCTCTCTCAGCTTTTATAGATCCTTCTTCCCATCCGGTAACTGCAGCGAGGTTTTCGCCGCTTCTGGTAGAGGGAGAGTCAAATCCCCTCTCGCTCGATCGATGCGGTCGCTCGCCGTTCTGTTCCGCCTTTCTATTTCCTCCGAAAATCCAGCGACGGATCGGTTCCTTGTTAGGGATGATCAAAACTTGCAGAAAACCCCACATACTTTTTACGGAATTACTCATTTAATTATTTTCCCGGCCGGGATCTGGAAATATTACCAGAAACAGTCGGAGACAACAACAAAAAAAAAAGAGCTTTAAACTTCGTGCTCGTCTTGACTAAATACCTTTTTCACTTAGCTCCGTCCTTTTTCTGTTCATTTTCAAAATAACCCTCAGGAAAAGTAAAAAAGTTTAAAATTGACAAAAAATAAAAGGACGCCTCAAATGAAAAAAACAACATATTAGCGTCCTCTTAAAAATAAAATAAAATAGAATAATTTTCTCTCAAAAATATTTTTGAATTCAATATTGTTGTAAAAATTATTTTACGTTGTAAAAACTAACATATAATTTATAACCCCGAGTAATTATTTTACGTTGTAAAAACTAACATATAATTTATACACACTCGATAATGATTAGATTATCTTCATTATGTTATAGAAGTTATTTGCTAATTTTTATACGCTTGATTTAGATTATGTTAATTTGAAATGTAATAAATATCCTAAAATCTCTATTATTTAATTTATTTATTGAAATATTATTTTAACCTATCATTCGACCTTATAGAAACTAACATTTAACTTCTTTAATGATAGAAACTAATTCTTAATTTCTACCCGCAATTGAATGATCAGATAATATACTATAGAAACTAATTGTTAACTTTTACACAATTAAATGATTTAAAAATATTTTAGATAAAATTTATTTAAATATAAATATTTAAACGGTCAATCCTACATGTAAATTTATCATATATTGTAACAGACTATTTTCGTAATTCAAAGACAATAATTTTATCATTATATCAAAATTCCCCTTTATTTAAATATAAAAGAAAATAATGCATCTTATAATCCAGTGAATATTTTCAGCAATTTCTGTTTCATGATAACAAAAATCATCAAAGCTCGAGCAACAAGTTTATGCAAACAGTACACAAACTAAAAAAAAAAGGAGGAAAAAAGGGTAAAGACAAACAGAAAATTGCAAGACTGGAAAAGATGCAGTTTAAACTGGATATTACATACATTTACAAATATTTACAAAGAAAGCATTCCTAGTGTAGCTCAAAAACAAAAAAAGGATCAGGTTCCCAAGCACATGTAGATTTAGATCATGAAACCATTGGCACAAGCCAGTAAAGCACCACATCTACCTAAAGTGAGAAAATTCAGTGGATTAAATGAGAAACATCAAATCCTCACTCCACTTTGGTTCTTATTCTATGTACAAGAGACCAGAATTAAGAAATGAGAAGGAAAAACAAAAGGTGAGTATTTATAATGCCAAGTTAAAAGGATTTCCTACACAAGACAACTTTCTATCCTCCTATTTACTGCTCCACCCAATAAGGAAATCTTTGTGCCTACATAGATAACCGACTAGAGTGCAGGATTTTACATCCTATCGTCGACATAATTTTGGCATGAACACTTCTGTGCAGACCCAAGTTCCACTTTTTTTGCCTAAGCATTACCGAAACTGCAGCTAAGATGTTCTTGAGTGATTAGCTGAAGCCTCTCATGCATGATGGTTTTTGTTCGATATACGGGCAGGCAAAGACGATAAAAGCATGTATGTGAAGTTGGTAGGGACTCTTGGGAATCTGATGATTTGAATATGAACAATTTGGAAGGCAAGCCACGGAATCCATCCACAGGTAAGTATTTGATGGATGTCCAGAAAAAGATAAGCACTCTTCTTTGCTCTTCAGACATGCCCTCAACAATCTGCAAGTTCAAAACAATCGTCAAATTTCTTATACCAAATCTTTCTTCAACATAGTTAAAGATATATTGAGGAATTAAACACAATCAATCTCTAGGCCATTGAATAAAAACATTGAAAATAGCATTCACTTATGAAGGGTAGCTAAAAGAAAAGAATTTTGAATGGTTCAACATCCGCATATTTGATATGGACCTTACAATACATTCGCGTCGCTGAGCTTTGTGCTCACTGCGGATTGGGAAACTAGTCACTAAGAATCAGCAAGTTTGCATTTCAGGTGAAAAAATCCACAAAAATCACTTTAATTAAAAACACTATGGAAGATGTGATTACATCGAAGAGGACAAATAAGTAACATGTGAAAAATTATAGCATAAATTTAAAGAACCATGAGCTGTGTCAAAATCAAATGCATTACCTTCCAAAACCAAATGATATTACGATCTTTTGACTTGTAACCACTGTATTCGGTATGCTCTCTCCATTCCTTTACATTGATGACACTATTGTTACCACCTATTATTAGATCAAAATCTTCTAGGTCCAGACCGTTGAAGAAAAATTGCTGGTTCTTTGGGTTAGAAAGAATATCACCAAAACCTTCAGCGAAATGAGCAACCTGTTCAGAGATTGATGTAACAAAGCGATGCTTAATAAGGAGGTTAATGTACTCCTCTCTGTTCCTACTATGTACAATAATATCCTTTCCACCAGGGCAGAGCTCAACTGTTTTCATTGAGCCCAGCATTTCTATGTCTCTCACGAATGTTAGTCCTAACCCATCTGAATCAAGAAGGGCTCGGTCCATCTCGAGAATTTGTTTCCAACTATTGTACAAGTCTGGATCTGCATCGCGCACATCTTCCAGAGTAATAGATCTTCCAGCTAGTTGCAAGAAAAATGTACGATCAAATACAATGCCAACTTGGACTTTGTGCATCAATGCTAACGCAATAACTCGCCCACTGAAGCTGAAGTATTTGAGATGCAAAGGATCCACAGCAGATGCTGCAGGAAATTCACAGTAACCAATGTCAATAAAAGCAATAACCTAAAAACACAGAAGAAAAAAATCTTTGATTGGAAAACATTATTAGAAAACAGTTATATGTGGTATATGTTAATACCACATGGGACATTTAGTTACACATATGAGTCGGGCGTTGCCTATATGTGATGTAATTTTCACAAATGAAAGAAGAAACATATATTATTTTCTCTCTCAACAAGGTGTCATGACAGGTAAAATTATATTCTCTTCTAGTCATAAGATTCTCTACAACGATTTCGTTTGGGAGATGAGTGAATTTAATATGATGAGACGGCCTCCCATGCCCATACAGCTTCCTTTTTAAGGGAAGAGGTTGTGCAACAACAATAAGTCAAGTCATGGAGTGTGAAAAATGATAATTCAGAGGATAAGAATATCGACATCAAATTTGAAGGAGTGTGACCTATGACAAAGTACACATACCTAGACAAAGGCTCAAATGACTCCTAATAAGTTGTCAAATTACCTAATTTAGAAATTAAACTAATATTTAAGTTGATAAGTAAATAAATGTATATTAGGATCATTTTTTCTCTTTATACTGGTAAAATAATTAGACAAGAAAGCCTCCTAAAGTAATTGTCATGATATAATCTATTTTATCACTAAATTCATTAAAATAACCATTACTATCGAGTGGGCACAAACCAATAAAAACTTTAATTGATTTGCCAAATTTCAAATGGACATCTTTGAGTTATCTTGTTTACTTTCCGCTTTTGGTTTCTCAAGACGGTACAGGAGAATTATACCGTGCACCTCTAAGTCATAATCAATATTTTGTCGAACATTCTAGTTACCTTCTAATGTTCTTCCACTTACCTTATTTACTTAAAAAATACAAACTATAGAATTAGATAATGAATTAAATTAGAATTTTAGAGAAACAAACTAAATAAAATAACAGTACTGGAATTCATATTGACACATATTGGCGTGCCGAGAGTCGACATGACACTGTACCTATTGACGTGACACAGGAGGCATAAGAGAAATTACCTGTGCAATCAAATTAGATGGAACAATATGTTTTGACCATGTCATCCAACACAATCATACCTAGAAGGGCTTAATCAAATAGGAAATAAACCAAATCACAAAAAAAAAATCAATTAGATTAAACTTATACCAAAACTTCTCTATGCTCTTATTAACTAGGAATTCCCCTTAAATATTTATCTTCCAAAAGAGAATTGCAAAATTAAGCTCTTTTAAATCAAAGACTCAAAATAGAATATCTATTTAGCATCACTTCCACATATGGATAATGTAATGGGTATCCAAAGAAGCAAATACACAATTAGAGGTCGTGCACACGATACCACTCCTTAGTGAAGGGCAACTAGGTCCCTCTTGCAATTGCAAGGAGGCAATGATGGGTATACACATTCAAGAAAAAGCACACCAAAGAACTCAAGGCAAACGTCGAAGGAGGTCAGTTAGACCACTAGTAGAAGGGCATTGCAAAATTATAGGCTGGTGAGATAAGTTTTTGGCAAAGGAAGATACCAAAAAATAGAGGGAGGGTTGATGTGTGTTGTATGTGAGCAGTGTTCTAAATTTCGGGCTAGGCGGCAACTAGCCTAGGAGGGACGCGTCCGGCGATGCTACATCGCGGGACGCCTCCGGCGCCGCTGAAGGAGTCCCGCAGGAAGGGTCAAGGGACTCCTCCAGCAGTGGCGGAAGCATCGCAGGACGTCTCCGGCAAAGGCGTCGAGGTCGCATGGCAG
>JBBUKS010218598.1:0-22695 GCA_038050645.1 Hedychium gardnerianum
AATAATCATAATGTATTTATAATGAATTTAAAATTTATTTTTTTTAAATACTATTCTATCATAATATTATTTATCAACTTAACCAAACTTATTTAAACTCCCTCCAAATTACTTTAAATAGTTATAAAAGTTATTATGTAGTTACTATAAATCTAAACTCACTCTAAATGTATTATAGAGCTATTGAATAAAGTTTACATATTATTTCAACATGACCTAGTGAATTTCAAAAAGATATAATTTTTGATTCAAAATTTGAAATCACTCTGTCAGCATCACATGTGCAAAATTTGATAATCTATATTTATTAGGAAAACCCGTAATCGTCAACTTTCAAACTAAATTCTATTATTTAGGTCTTTTTCCTAGCCTCTTTATTATTTTTTATAATTTTTAATTTTTATGATATTTAGAATAATTTTGATATTTCTAATATTTATGAGTTAAGATTTATATTTTCAACGTCTTATTATTAATTTCTTTTTTTTAGAATTTTTTTATATTTAATAATATTTATTTTTTTCTTTATAAAATAAGAATTAAAATTCATACATTAATTTTTTTTTCCTTTATTGTGTCTTAGATATGAAGTTTATAAAAAAAGTAATGCTAGTTATACAAAAGATCATGTTAGTTGTACGAGGAATCATGTTAATTGTATGAGGAATTATCCTTTATTATGAATAAAGTTTTTATTTTTCGATAATTTCTCTTCTTGTCTTCTCAAATTTTTTTTCTCGTTAGTCCGTAGGATAATCGCTCGACGTCACATAATTTTTATATAATATAAATTTTAAATTTTAAACTCATCCTAAACATTCAACAATTCGATAAAAAGATGAAATTCATCATTCTGACGGTCCATCGTTACTTTCGCACATCATTAAAAAAGAGTAAATAAAAAAAACCGATGTAAATCTCATATATAAGGATATATCCATACTTTTACTTAAAAACTTATTTTAAATATGTTATAATAATTATTAGATAATTTTATATTATAATAATTATTATAATAACACTGACAAAATTAAAAGAATATTTTTGATATAAAATTATTCACGAGCCACCAATTAATTAATTAATTTTTTGAAAAAGATCATCATTTGATGTCTCTCTTCGTGTGGGAATCCTTTTGATTTTTGCCCAAAGAAAACAATGGTTTCAAATATTTTTTATACGGACTCAACAACCGTGTGGAAAGGAACTCCGCTCGTGCGGGAAGCCATGAGTGTGTCGGATCCTCGTTCTCACTTTGTGAAACAGCAAACACAATCATAGCGAATGAAAACTGAGCACGTAATTATTTGTCCGCCGAATGCGATCCTACGAGCTCCCGAAACGAAAGCGTGAGAAGAGAGAGAGAGAGGTATATATAGACTGGAAGAGGGAGGGACAAACGAGAAAGAGAGAGAGAGAGAGCGGGCAAAGCGAGCATCCTGGAATCCCTGCTACTTTTGCCCCAAATGCTATTCCGATTACCGACTGGAAACCCTCTCGCGGTTTGATCGGCGAGCGAAGCATTCGCCGCGAAGTTTTCGCTCAAAAATCTGCTTCCTTTTCGCCTCTTCTCTCGCACTTCCGCACAAAAATGATGTTTCTCACCTCCTCGAAATAGCCTGAGGGCGAGGCATTTGCCATGGAGTTGTCGGAGGCTTGAGCAACCTTTCTCCCGACCATTCTCTAGTTTTTTTCTCTGTTTGTTTGGTTTCGGCTTCTTTGGTTCCCGGTCCGCTGGAGGGAGGAGGAGGACGGCGGCCATGGAGTTGAGCTTGTTGGCGCAGCTGCACGAGCGTCTGCAGGGGTTGGCATTGACGACGTCGGATCATACCTCGGTGGTTTCCATCAACCTCTTCGTGACGCTGCTCTGCGGATGCATCATAATAGGTCACCTCCTTGAGGAAAACCGCTGGATGAACGAGTCCATCACCGCGCTCGTCATCGTGAGCTATTTCTTCCTTTAGCGTTCGCGCCCGCTCAATGCGGATTTTGATTTCTTTTAACGCTTTTCCTCTTGCAGGGAGTGTTCACTGGATTCTTCATCCTGCTGGTGACGAAAGGGAAGAGCTCGCATATCTTCATCTTCAGCGAAGACCTCTTCTTTATTTACCTTCTTCCCCCAATTATATTCAATGCCGGGTAATCTTCCTATCTGTCATCTAAAAGGAATTAATGCATAGAGAAGAAGAAGCTCCATATTAGTCTCTCTCTTCCCCCCTCCCCCTAGTGTTTGTGTTTTTTCTTTTCTTTTTTTCTGCATTCCATCTATAGTCATTCACTGGACAACCGCTGCGGGAATTTAAACTTGTGAATCAGAGATAGTAGAGAACTTTGAAATTGATATTTTGGTTTTATTGATGTTAATGTAAACTTCTTGGTTTCAATTCCTTATTATACTCAGGTTTAGACATTTTCTTTACTCTGTTTCTCTTTATGCATCCCTTAATATGACATCTGCAACATGAAAAAATGATACTAGCAACCTGTAAATCTTTAGTACTGATATTGTCAGCGATTGACTACAATAAAAGCTAACTCTTTGGATGACTACAATCAAAAAATATTTTAACAGATTCTAAATTACTACTTTAGCTGGGTTTTTTTCTAGTATCTTAACTAATGGAACACAACCATTTGATTAACTTGGTTATTTCCATCCAAAACTTTATGTCTCATGCTTTTACTGAAATTGGCAACATTCTTAGCATCTCCTCTGGTCTTGTTATTTCTATTTATCTGGTGAACATTCTTGAATAATTTAATTTCATTTTGAATTTCTAAAATAGAATTTCATTTGAAACCACTTGTCTTAGTTACCCTTGGGCTGTTGACAAAGATAAAAAAAAGAAGGAAAACATGGCATTAGGTGCTTTCAATTAACTTGCTTGATTCTGAAGTATCTTTTGTATTTGCCAATGAACTTAACCTGATTAAATGCTTGCATGATAGGAGAGCAGATAAACACAGAAATTTTCTGATCAATGCCAGTGTGACTCTTTCATAACTGAATTTTTAGTTCGTGCAAATGTAGTGTGCAAATGATAGTTTTAGATAGTCATATCCCACTAGCCTCTACTGAGAAATGATGCCTATAAATGCAGCCCATGATATACATAAGTCTGGAGAATAGGATTTGTACCTTCTCAAGATCATATGAACTTGTGCAAGTACATGAATCACCCTTGCCATATTCTTGCAAACACAATTGGGCCTAGTTGCTAGTATTTTCTGTTTAATATTATGCGACTGACCAGAAGCAGAAGGGAAACTTTACTATTTACTTCCTCTAAGACAAGTGACAGTGATGATTTATTTTTTCCAACATGATGGAAGAGAGTAGTATTTAAGTTTTTCTGTCATGTGGAATGTTTCAGATTTGAATATGACACCGGACAGGATAGCGATTATCCTGCGGGCTGAAGAGAAGGAAGATTTGTGGAAGAAACAAGAAGAAAAACCGAAAAAAAATAAAGAGAAACCGCCGTCCTCTAGATTTTACCGAAAAGAGAAATTTTTATTCAATAACAGAGGGTAATCCCTCAAATAGCTAATCGCTTAAATAGACAAACCTTAACCCATAAATACCAAAATACCCTAAATATTAGAAAAAACGGAAATTATTAAAAATAGTAAAAAAGATGTTTAGATCCTCCGAAAAGACCCTAAACGATGTTTTTTGGATCCGAAATTTGTCCGGTTACGGGTTCCAACCGGTAAAAAATGTAGGCCTCTGAACGAGCTTTGATTCAAGCCAAACAATGTCTCGTTCTGATACCCGAGTCAAAAGTTATGATCCGTTGAAGCTTGGGAGGTCTTCTTGGGTTGATCCTGCATCAGAATACTGTGATGCCACTTATTACTTAATTTTTTCATGTTAAAAGTCTTGAACAATAAACCTTGCATGTACTTTCTATGTGGCATATCATTTACTCTAGTATCCTTGCTATAAAAGGAATTTCTCCTCTGTTTGCTAAAAAAAAGAGTTTTTGGCATTTGAGACTGATTACTTTTTCTTTATTACCAGGTTCCAAGTAAAAAAGAAGCAATTTTTCCGCAACTTCATGACTATTATATTGTTTGGTGCAGTTGGGACATTAATATCCTTTTTCATAATTTCCATCGGTAAGTTATTTGAGATCAGTTGCATTCTTCTGTTTAACTATAGACAAACTTGTGATTATTTTGACACTATTTTTTGGGTGATCAAACTTGATGTGCTTTTGTCTGTTGATTTAACTTGGGCCCTTATCACTCTCGTTGATTCTGAACGCAGGGGCGATTGCATCATTCAGAAAAATGGATATCATCTCATTAGAGATCAGAGATTTTCTTGGTGAATTATTCTATTACCCTTCTCTTGTTGTCTGCTACATTACTTAGATATATTTGGTTATCTGCAATAAGTTTAGTTCCATTTGTCAGTATGCTTTTATTCATGCAGCAATAGCAGCAATCTTTTCTGCGACCGATTCTGTTTGTACATTGCAGGTCTTGAATAAATTAACAGCAATTTGTTCATTGTATTTACCTTATAAAAATAAAGATTAATGGTACTCATCATACTGTTTCTTCCAAGACAGGTTCTTAATCAGGATGAAACCCCCTTGTTGTACAGCTTAGTATTTGGTGAAGGTGTGGTTAATGATGCCACATCAGTTGTACTTTTCAATGCAATTCAGAATTTTGATTATGCTCATATTGATGCAAATATTATCTTAAAGTTGTTGGCAAACTTTGGACACTTATTTTTCTCCAGCACCCTCCTTGGAGCATTTGTGAGTTTGTTGTTCTCATGCTATTTGACTTAGTATCATGCCTCGAATTACAAATGTTTTTAAAATTTTATGACGATATATTTACTCTATTAATTTCAGAGTGGATTGCTCAGTGCATACATCATTAAAAAATTGTACATTGGCAGGTCTGTTGAAATTTTATAGATTTTGCATGCCTCTCTAATTTTGATTACAAATTTGGCAACTAAAGATTTTTGGGGTGAAACTGATTCCTTCAACTTTCAAATCTTCTGTTTAAGAGTCTTTGTCTCCGCTTCTTAGGCACTCTACTGATCGTGAAGTTGCACTTATGATACTCATGGCATACCTTTCCTATATGCTGGCAGAAGTGAGATTCTTGTTTAATTGTGCTGAAAGAAGTCAGAGAATCTACACATTTCAAATTAGGATTTGAGTTGATATGCACTAAGCCATTTGTTCTATTTTTCAGTTGTTAAGTTTAAGTGGCATTCTCACAGTCTTTTTCTGTGGGATAGTAATGTCTCATTATACCTGGCACAACGTGACAGAGAGCTCAAGGGTTACCACCAAGTATGTATTGTTGGCTACTTAATGCATTATTGATCGACTAGCTACATCTATTAATAAACTTGATTTTGATTCATCTACATGATCATGAATTTTCTATTGATTTTTCTTTCTCCATTGCTTTTGCCTTACCACTTGCTTTGATTCCAGGCATGCATTTGCGACATTGTCATTCATTTCAGAGACATTCCTCTTCCTGTATGTGGGAATGGATGCAATGGATATTGAGAAATGGAAGTTCGTTAGTGACAGGTATGCTGTAGTACATTATGAATTACACTACCCTAGTCACTCTCTTTTCATTTTTGCTATTTAGTTTGTGATGGAAGAACCTCACAATTTGGTAATTATGCACCCAAAGTTATCTCTTTTGAAGTTTGTTTGAGCATAATCTCTTATCTACCTTCTAGATTAACAAAGACCCTCTAATCAAGGGTTTATTGGTGGATTAGTAATTTTATTTATTTGGGTTCTTTGCATCTTGCAATCTGTAATCAAATATTTAAGGGTAAATGTTTGCTTTTTTGCGCCAGTATCTTATAGCTAATTGTTATGAAAAGATTATCATGTCGGTTAGTGTTCATTGTGCACTCTTTCTTAGATCTTTATTTTCTAAAGGTAGCCTTACTTTGTCACTTGTCTGATGGCTTTTGGTGCTTAGTATGCATATGCATTATAAATTAATTTATTTTATTATTTTCTGCAGCCCTGGAAAATCAATTGCTATTAGTTCAATTCTTCTTGGCTTAGTTTTAGTTGGCAGAGCTGCTTTTATTTTTCCACTCTCATACCTGTCCAACTTAACAAAGAAGTCTCCAGACGAAAAAATTCTATTCAAGCAACAAGTCAGTGCATAAAATTCATATTCAATGTTTTTTTTTCTCCTTTTGGTTCCATTTAGCAGCTGGTGCTATCTGTTTGACAGATTACAATATGGTGGGCAGGTCTCATGCGAGGTGCTGTGTCTATAGCACTTGCTTACAATCAGGTTAGCTCTGGTTTGTTTGCAGTCCTTGTTCTCGTTGGCGGTTACTTGAGATTTCAAGCGTCAACTCTCAGATATTCAATTTCTAAGTTGCACTCACGTTTATCCAAATTGAAAAACAAAGACAGATCTTAGTTTGAGTTTACCCCAATATAGTTTCTTTTTGAATATATAAGATCTCCTAGTGGTTGACTAGAAAATGCGCCTACATTGTGATTCAAAATCATCTTAAAACATATCTAAAAAGATACTAGAACAAAAGAAAGGATCCAGACTCACCATCAGAGTGAATGCTGAATCTTTTCTCATTTCCAAAAGCTACGGCTAAAACTGGTTTCCATAATCTTTATTTATTCAAATAGTTTATTGGTACAATTTATATGGTTGTGCCCTTACCTTCCAAAATATCGGTTACCACCATTCTTGCATTTGTTTGCAGTCTATTTTAGGAGTCATCTTCGTTTAATAACACGCTCTGCCTTTTGCATTAGAAGAAATCATAAGATCCATCAGAGATTCTGAAGTCATAGGTTGCCTCTTAATTCTGGTGAATGGTGACAACCCTGAGGTATTTCCTAGTGATATTCATAAGCTTAGCATTAAACATGAGTTGCTCTAAACACTCCTCGTTTGCTAGACCACCTGCCTATCTATCTTTCCACAATCTATGCTCTCAAAGAATATTAAGTGTGCATTTGTTTCTGTACTTGTGGATCATGAAATAGCCATGCTCATTAAATATCCAAAACAAAGGTCTCAGGCAAAGAGATTGATCTCACCGTCCTGCCTGTTATTGTTATTTGCTTGGAAAACAGTATACTCTATTGCATACATGTACCTTCAGATTAACCAAATCTATTAATGACTAAACTTTATCTTCCCGAAGAATCTTGAGTTTCTTATGTTGTGGTTCAATTCTAGAGGTTTAATCATAATCTTTGTATCCGATTAGTCTCCATCTCTTACCTATAAATTTCATGCTTTGTTCTTTATTCTTAGGAATTTAAAGAACTGCTATATTTATCCTTTGCATTAGACAAGTTTAATCTATTCATCTTGAGAATGTATATCCATTTGTCTTCATAATTCCTTATTAAATTTGTAGTTTGCAAGATCTGGCCACACACAACTACGAGGGAATGCATTTATGATCACCAGCACAATTACAGTTGTTCTCTTCAGCACTGTGGTAAATTGTTGCTCCCACCAAAATGTTCTCTACATTATTGATGCCTCTTCTTCAAATTTAAATGTGTTTCAAACAATGATAATCATTTTCAGTTTTCTGATCAAATATTACAAACTCTGCAGCATATCAACCAAAATGATCCATCTATTTCATTGTCATTATCATCATTATCAAACCATGTTTTCCTAAGCTAAAATGAGTCATCTGTGTGCTAGTATCTTATTTTACTCAAATAGTGTGAGACCCGGTACATTATCTTCAAATTCAGTTGATGTATGTACTTTGAAAATTAGATCACAGAAAGTTATACACAGACAAGCCAGTCTGAAACGATAATATCATCTTCTCAATTATCCTTTTCTGGAGTCCTAGAAATATATTTTAGCATTATCTATTGATCTGAAAATTCACAACATTCACTTTTCTCTTGTTTTTTTTTAACTTATACATGACTATCAAGATGCTTGGTTGATTTTGCTTTGTTCCCTAGGTTTTTGGATTGATGACAAAACCTCTTGTGAGGTTCTTATTGCCTCACAATGCAAAGCACACGATGAGCATATCTTCAGAACCGTCGACACCAAAGTCTTTGTATGCGTCGCTGCTATACAATTTGCAGGGAACAGATGCTGAAGCCGAAGCAGAATTCGTACACCGCGGGCATGGACTCCGGATGCTCCTAAGTAAACCTTCTCATACAGTTCACCACTATTGGCGCAAGTTTGACAATGCATTCATGCGTCCAGTGTTTGGCGGGAGAGGTTTTGTACCCTTTTTCCCTGCTTCACCTCCTGATGATGGCCTTCAAGGGTTGCCATAAAGCTAACAAAGGGCATACATTTAAGAGTAAAAGAGGACTGCGTTGGGAAAAAAAAGACAAAAAATTCAATAGTTTTGCTGAAACTTTCCAATTTGCCGTGACAGTTCTTGACCTTGACCTCACCATTGATCAGTTCTTGTTTGCCTTTCTAACGGCAGATCAATGTGTGAAACATGCAAATATTGTCACCTAGATACTTGGCTAGCATTCTGTCATTTTTGTTTTTATATATTTATGTACACATTTCTTTTGAAATTACACGGTGTATTTAGGCTCACCTGTTGTATCTGCAACCCTTTAGGAATTGACTCTTGTATGAAAACATAATATTATGAAGAATGACAAGCTTGCCTGTACTTCATTGTGGTTATCTCATCTAATGTTGTAAGAATTTTGCTTACATACATACAGATGAAGATTGTGTCAGCAGTTCTCCATTTCTTCAGGTTCTAAGTAGAAGGGTGACTCTAAGAATGTGTGCTAAAAAAGATTACTCCAGATGGATGAGGGTCTGAAGCTTCTTGCCAGTCATAGGCAATCTGTTGATTTAGTAGGTTGATGAAGAACATCTGTGTGTTAAGAACTAAAGCTGAAAAATAACTGACATTTGAAAGTAAAATAACACAGATCTAGTAGGTTGTACACAGATTGTGCCACAAGATAATCCTTTTAACAGATGTGAAGATCACCACTCTCAAGTTCAATAAACTGAATTAGACAAAGATGATACCAACCAAACAATTCGCTAGTCCAAAAGATTCAATAATTAGTCACAAAGGCATAAAGATAATATTGCAGGACCAATGATCACAAGCAAATTCCTGGTAACTTTCAACCTTATAGAAACAATCACATCATGCCATATGATCATCATTAAGCTTCGAAACCTTTTCAGCTGTCTATGAATTTCTAACAATGAGATAATGCTAAATCCCTCCAACCAATGTCATGTAGATGGATTTTCCGGCATAGGAATATGGACACCAGGCCTGGATTCCCATCCTCTCTTCTTTCTGTAAGCTTCAATTGTTTCTAATCTTACTCTCTCATGAAAAGCATCAAGATGTCCTTTTGTGGATCTCTGCAAAAAAAAGGAAAACAGAACAACAGCATGTTGCATCAGCTCTTTCAGGTCTCAGTCAAATGCAAGCATAAGTTGACACCGAACTCGAAATTCTACCTTAGGAACAGATAGTTTAGGCGGAGCTTGAACAACTTCACCAAACACTATCTCTTCACGACCAGGAAAGTTCCGAACATTATCAATTTTGGGCTTTTTGTTTTTCTTCTTCTTTGCCTCGAAATAACTTAGGATCAAAGGAAAAGGCACATATGAACATTGAAAAGTTTTTTTAAAATGAAATTTTAGGAAATATATAGCTCCCAAGAAACCAATATGTACAGGGAATTTAAAAATGATCCCATTTTTCTTCTAAGATAATGGATTCATCCAGATTTAATAAAACTTAAGCAGTAACTTACTCTTTGCGCTTTTTCTTCCTTGAGACACCCGCAACTTGATCCATGTCCACAAAGCGTAGGTCCTTAGGCACCTTTCTTTTTTGTTTCCCCTTTCCCTCACCATTTAAGAATCGAGTTTTAATTGCATCGTCACTATTTAAATGGTCATCCTTTATTGCCGGGTTGCCCTCTTTGTTTACAGAACTTGAAGTAGATGAAGACTCATTTTTGATCAATTTCTGTTATTACAGTATCAATTAAATTCAATAAGAAATCAACCCAACTAAAGTACAAAAGTTATTGCAGGAACTGCATGAACAGTGCACAAAAGACATAATTCTCTGGGTTATAAAGATGAACTAGAAATTGACTAGGATTTGAAAAGAGCGATTTAATTTGCAGAAGTATCTCATACAGAAATAACAAATTGAACTTGAAGATAATAATTCAGTGAGTGCATTGGATTTTGGAAGAACCATTTCATTGAATCCATTATTCGTGAAGAGTCAGACCTTAATTAGCTATATTGGATACTTGAACCTACAGTGACATGTTAAAAGACATAATAAAGAAAAGGTGGAAGGGCAGCAAAGAAACTTGGCTCCTTTTAGTCTCACATTGTGTTTCAAATTGATAAGTAAAACTTCTTCAGATTAAATATTTAGACATCATCGCCTACCTTGGTATGCATTTGGCTCCCTCTTGAACTTCAAGACGGCATCGAAGTCAATATCTCTCCACTAACAATATTGGGTACAAAAAGGCATCGTAA
The DNA here is from genome assembly GCA_038050645.1 of Hedychium gardnerianum. NCBI lineage: Eukaryota > Viridiplantae > Streptophyta > Magnoliopsida > Zingiberales > Zingiberaceae > Hedychium > Hedychium gardnerianum. Next base: position 10,552 of record JBBUKS010218598.1, read on the forward strand.
ATTTACGAACTAGGGGGAAGGCCATCTACCTCCAAAATTAGTCGGGTGAAGTCTGGACACCTAGATTATCATTTTTTTTTTACAAAAAGACATCCTATAGTACGTAAAAAGAATGAAGAAGACAAAAAGCTTCATTCTTCTAGTCTCACATTGCTAAGTGAGACTCCTTATGCATGCTTAACTATCAATGGGATATCAATAGGTCTTCCGCCTAAGTTGTATTAGCATTTTTTGTTGGATTGGACTCCTCTTGGCATTAAGATGGTATCATTAGTCTCTCTAAAGATGTTGGACTTGATATGTTAAAAGTCATGTTAAAAGAGGCAAAGACAAAAGACTGGAGTTCTCAACTCCTTTACTACCACGATACAAATTGAGGCTTCTTAAGGATGCTTAAATATCATGCAGTCATACATGATCTTTACTAGCTTACTAATAGCAACATACAAAAACACATCATTTGCTTAGGCTTTGATAATCAGGCATAATATATATATATATATATATATATATATAGATAAGGGTTACAAATGCCTAGGAACACACTTAAAATGGTAAAGCAATATATTTTATCTTTTGTTTTATATATTTACTTGTAAACTGGCTCCATCAAGTAATATAGTTTGATTTATTACTCCAATCAATCTCAAACAAGAACCTTCTTCCAGTCTTCACTTTTAACAACTACAATATCAAGAACCCTATCAACCAATATTTGATAGCCCATGCTGTCAATGTCATAGATCAAACATGCTTATTGCGTACAAAAATCCTATGACACAAGCTAGAGGAATAAAGAAAATATAGGGCGACGATAAAATCTTACATCAAATGCAAAGAAATGTTAAAATTCACAAAGTTCAAGCAAAAAATAAACACAAAGATTTAACGTATTTGATTATTATCCTTACCTTGTTCTTCTCAGAGTCGCAGTCGCTTACTGGCTTTCTCTTCTTCTGGCCTCCGCTGTCTTTGGAAGTTGGCGCGTGCCCTAAAAAATAAAAAAGCACAAAACATCAACAGGAAAGGGAAAATATGGAAGAACTAGTGAACTGCATGTGAGGTATTTGTGAAAACAGCTGTTACCTTGCTTGACTGCAGAGAAGTTCTCGTTCCTGAGCTCCATGATTTTGCGGAGCTTGAAGGGAATAACATCTAACTCTTTCAGGCTGGGAGGAAGAGGGAGCCGCGTTTCACCACCGTGAGCGGCTCTGTAATTCTTCTCCCTTCGTCGCTGCCCCTTTCGGCCCATTGCTGCCGCCGCCCGCCGCCTGCCGCCTGCCGCGCCGCAATAAAAAATAAGGCTCAGGTTCTATGCGTCTATCCGGTGGCTCATGCCGTAAGGGTAATTTCCAAAATGCCCTTTTCCTACGCTTTAACTAATTTATAAAAAAGTCCTTTAAAATTTTATTATGTTAAAATTAAGGGCAATCAACCAAATCAACCCAAATATATAAAAATATTATATTCTAGTTTAAACTTGAAAAATATATACGATATTCAAAAATACAAATGATTTCGACTCCAATTCGATTCAAAATGAAATTCAAAACGAGTTAAGAATATTTTCGGAATAAAAATATGAAAGGAACGTCTATTTTTTTATTTTTTTTAAAAAAGGGCATTTTTGATGATTTATAAAGTTTAAGGCGCTTTTGATTTTTGTCAAAAAATTTTTATCAAACATTTTATTTAGTTCAACTAAATTTGATAAATCAAATAATACCAATCAAATATTATTTGAGCCGATTAAAAAAAAAAGCTCACTAAGAGACCGGCTCAAAAATGACGCACTGAGAGCCTCGTTTCGTTTTCACCTCCAGTTAAAATAATAAAAAGAAATATAGAACAGTGTTTCAAATACAAATTTAAAAATATTCCAATTGAACACTCAAACTTTAAAAGTTATCAATTGCTTCTACTACCTCGTTGATATCAAATAAATGAATGCAACATCCATTACGTAGAAAAGTAATTGTAATTATAAGCTACTGTTTCGTAAAAGCTTATGGAAGTAAAATGTCCAACCTTTTTAAAAAAGATACAAAAAGAATTCTCCACTATTCAGGAATTAAGTGGCAATTTATTAAAAAAGAGGTTTCATAGTTCCTGAATCCCTTTATCATTCTAGAACTTATTGGCTTATTTTTATCACCAACTACTGCAAGAACCAGTTTGAGACCATAAATCGGTTACAATAGCTAAAATGGAGACCTGTCATGATCAGATCTTCCTTCCTGGAATTCTTAATTACTCAAAACGAGTTACAGAGTATTCTACAAAAGAAAACTTGACTATGCCAGACAAAAAATAATGTTACAGAAGCTCCCAATACGACAAACTGATCGACTAACTAGTCAATTTGGATCATCTCAGATAGGTAACCTATACCATAATCTATACTCTAGGAATACCCTTCAATAATTTGGATGATTGCAGAGCAAGTAAAATTTGTTAATTCAAACAGCTTCCCACCAAGTTAAGCAGCCAAGAAATGAACTTACTTTACAAGGGCCTGGAGTAAGATGTCAACTTTCAAACCTAATGCAACTTCTGCTTCTTATTTATTTCTGAATGATTATCAAGTAAAACAAGGTCATCATCCTCATCATTGTCGTCTTCAACATCTTGAGGAGTTTTTGAGTTATTTAGTTTTCTCTTCATCCCAGACACTTCTGTAGCTACTTTAATCCCTTCAGATTCTGTTGATCCCACTGCTACTTGGTGGTCGTTGGATGTGCTCTGTCCGTTACTTATAGCCCGATCTGCTTTCTCAAGATTTGTCCATCCTAACAGAACCATCCCGTCCGGCTCTTTCTCCTCATCAAAGTCATCCCTGCATAATTGGAAAACAGTAGTCCATGAGTAGCTAGTGCAAGCACAAATTATCCAAATTCTAGTAGAAGGGCCGGAGCAAAATGTAGTACAGCGAGAACGAGGTGAAAAGCTAGAAATTTGAATTAACACAAAAAGGAGCAAAGGCGAAGATAATCCTAAGCATGTAAAAGGAATGCATCACTCTACAACTTAGAAGCACATGAGCAACAAGAGATGCAAAGTCTTCAACTAAGTCCCACTGCATGCACTGGGATCCATCTGAAAAAGGTAAAATCATATTCAATTTCATCAACAGACTTCTCATTTATAACTTGGCATTTGAAAAGCTATAATGCCACATACTCCATTCGTCGAATCCTAAGACTGTCATCTATTCAGACCCTTATGTCGTGCTCGAACTTGAAGATTTTATAGATCACAGCACTACAGCAGGCAGTTCATTTGGGAGATAATGCCCATGAGGGTTAAAAGCATTTGGCGATTGTATTGTTTGTAGGAAGCTCTGATGCCACTTATCACATGAAGTATCAATATTATGCTCACATTGGCTTCTTGTAACGTCAACTACCTTCTACAAAATCAATGTCTTCCATACAACAAAATTGATGGGGTATATATGGTAAATATTGCTTATACTTTGGCGAGTATTGGCTTGTTTGAATAGTAGGTATTGGTCTAGTAAAAGGGCCAGAATGCATATGTTTTGCAAGACTGCTGATTGCAAATGATATGTACATGTGTGTGTGCGTCTACACACATTTGTACATATTTGATGATTTGACATGCAAGAAAATCAAGAAAAAAACTACTGTACTATAACATGGAATAATTAGCAAACATAAACCACCAATGTAATATAGTAGCAAAAACAAAAGAGCCCTAGGGAGACAGGAATAAGGGGAAGCATGCCAGGTAATAAGGGTAAGGCGGCAAGTAACAAAAGGGGACCTGTGTTTAATGTTTAAATGGCATTTTAACTCCTGCTGAAAATCCTCAACTGTGAGAATGGTGCCACTTGTAACTGGTGCAGGGAGGTCTGCTAAGATCTGCAATAAAATGGTGGCACAATGAAATTGTAGACACTGTTGAAAGATAAATAGAGTAAAAAAATTGTGGCAGCAAACATGATACAAATGACAACCTTATCAAGGTTTAAGGCATAGTTAGCAGCAACATCTTCCTCCAGATCATCACCCATCTCATAGATAAGGGTCGTACCTTGCATTACCATAGGGAGATTCATGCCCAATTTATTTTTTATTATTTTTTCAACGACATCTCTCAGTGTTGAGGTTCGAGTGTTGACCTCAAGAAGCAAGGGTGTCTGTATACAGTATCACAATGAACCCACTTAAGAAAACACAGAAACAACAAATATGAAATGGACTAGTAACTAATGGATCAAAAGGTTCACCTCAGAACAGACATAACAAGATTTGTTGGCCTCATATGGCTCGACTGGCATCAGAAGCATCTTTCTAGATGGATGTTCAAGACAATAGGTCATCCTGAATGGTAAAAAAAAATGTTACGATTTGAATGAGAATTATTATAGATTTCACTAAAGTTAGTTTGACAAAATAACAAAGAACAAAATCTTGAATGATATGTGAATAAGCAAAATTTATAAAAACGAAGTTATCAATGCACAAGGTTTCTGCTAAAAAACTAATCACCTAGATTTTTTTTTAAAAAAAATGAAGAAAGAAATCTTATCATGAACCAGTTCTTTTAATACACTCTTTTACGCAGTGCATTGTTCATGATAAAATTACTAAGATGCATGTGGTGCTTAAAGTGCCATTTGTCAACAACTAAAACAAGAAGAGGTACAAAAAAGTGCCCAAGGGAAAACCTAGTTCTTCAAGGGCCTAGTAATTTTTGATATCATTATTTTGAAAGAGAAAAACCATGAGTCTCAATATGTAGTCACCAGGAACTAAGAATTTGAGCCCCTGAAAAAGGTTGATGAAGATGTGCTTTGCAGGCAAAAGAAAGTTATGTTGAAAAAGGTTCATTGAAACATACCTATAATTCTGAAAATCAGTTTGAAGCACCTTGATTGCTTCAATCACTATCAATCCAGCAATAATAGCATTAGTGGTGGCAACAGCATGCACAATGTTGCCAGCAATTCCCTTAGCATCAAAAAGGCTATGTAAAGGAATCCCAAAGGAAGACGCCCTAATATTAGCAGCAGCAGTAACAAATTCTACAGCCAATTGATCATCTTTGTCAAAAGTAAGGTTCCCAATGTCCTGAAAATCAACAGATAAAACTTTAGTATGAAAATCAGAAAAATACAACTCAAGATAACATATTGACAAGAAAAAAGAAAAGCACCTTCTCTCGCTTCTCAAGAAATAATTGTAATGCTTTCAAGAAAACTCTTGAATTTTCAGCAAGATTCCAAACCTCCTGTGGGTTACTCAGACCAAGAAATGGCATAACAGATAATGATAAATCATCAGTCAAGCAGTTACTTTCAAGGATACCATTGTGTAGGATGTCTTTTTCAGGCAACACATCTCTAAGAAAGGTTGGTTTGGGCTGGTTTCTATTCTTCCATGTTTCTTCATTAGCCAAAGCAGCTTGAATGTTATATCCAAAAACATAGTCGTAGATCTTTCTGCTGTACTGCTCAGGATCCTCATCTGAGCCTCGCTCAATTATATTGTCTGTAGGTTTCACCGAATCAGATGCATCGTTACTACGTACAAAGAGATCATTCTCCTGATTTTTATCACCAAACAATTTTGCAAAAAGCAAGTCCTTTGCCCAAACTACACAATGAATAAACTGTAGCAAATAAAACAAACCAATAGAAGGCATAAGTCATTGGCCATGAAATAAGAAGACAAAGCAAGAAAACAGAAGTTGGATCTGTCATCAAACAAATTTTATATGCATAAAATGTTGAATTCTGTTGGTCTCTCTTTACTCCTTGTGCATTCAACTCTAAATGATTCATACTTGAAGATATTCATACCATTTTAACACATTTCCTCTCGTTTTATCATCATTGAAGTTGCACTTAAATGCTCCTAGTCAATAGTATTTTACTTAAGAAAAAAATTATAGCAAGCACAAATATCCATCTTAGCATTGTTATGTATGCACTACCAACATTGGATACGGAGGAAAGAGGGAAAAAAGGGTTAAAAAAAAGTGAGAGAAAACCTGATTAGAAATGGTGAAGGGAAATTTTGTTTCCTAGATTCAAACAGAAAGTAACATTATATAAATGCAAATGGCTTCTTGTCCAATAAATTTGAATAAGAGACCATTTAAACTGAAAGAATAAGTTCTTTTTAAAAGACCCATTTAGATATTAAAGGTATCACAAGCCAGATCTATTCTAACACCATTGTGCATCATGATCAACTGGATTAGATGTACATTGTAACCTAATCATAAGAGAAAGCAGCACAACAGATAATACAAATAAGAATAGCATCACTGAAGAATAAGCAAAGAGATAGCAAATGATAAGTTAGAAGTCATGATACCAAGTTGAGTTGTAAATGGATGACCATCTATCCCAAAAGTTTAAGTTGTTTCAATGGACCCAATTTCTAATAGATTCTTGTAGCAAGATTGTGTTCATGCCTAACTTATTCAAAGAGATCTTTAATGTGGTATTTGCTTTAAAAAAGATACCATTGCCTTAAAAGGTACAAGACAAACTGTGAAAAGCCAAAAATTAAAGAGGAAGATATTTCATGTCAAAGAAAACGATAAGATAACACTTGGTGATCATGCTAATCACCAAAAAAATATTAGGAAAAAATAATAAATGTCTATGATGATAGTGATAGTCATTTACATAAACACACGCACACCAAAAATGAAAAGGAGAGAGAGAGTGAAAGATTTAACCTTTGATGGTGTGCTGGTGATTGTGCAGACAGGATAGGTTTTTGGGGTCGGTTTTGGTTGACATTCATAGCATTCAGTTCTACCCTTAATATGGACAGTAACCTGAAGATCATGGAAAATATATATATTCATGTATCAATTGAAGTCATGAAGATTAAGAGATGAGCTCATCTTACACAATGCAATTTGTATGAATGATTTCCAAGTAAATTACATTTGCATCTTAAATCAAAAATAGAATGAAGGGTTACAATAAATGCAAAAAGATAAAGTAAAAAAGTGTCAAAGTTGATTGGCTAGCCACATATTTATATCCATAGTGAAAAATGAAGTAAGAAATTTTCCGGAATCAAGCTTTTCAAAGGTAGATTAGGTAGGCTGGTGAAGTGAGGAAAAAAACAAACAAAAAAACTTTGATTTTGTGAAGTGGTAGTCAAGGTCGCTCACATAAATTATGCATAAACATTTAGTACCAAACTTTCTGAAAATATACATGCAAAAGACAAGCAGTACTGGCATGATGAAACAAGATAATTTGTTCTCAAGTTAGAATAATTGACTTGGCCAAATTCAGAAGCATACCAAGTAGACATGCCATTGAAAATAAAGAATAAAAATGGAAGTGCAACAAATCCTAGGAATAAAGTACATTTTTTCCGCTAATGATGGCTAAATGTTACTAGAGTAATAAGAGTTCATTTAGCCATGCATCTCAAAACAGTAGGGCCAAATACATTAAAGGTCCAAGAGATATGTTAAAATGATGAGGCCGTAGAGAAGACAGCATCATCAGACAAACATCATTGAAATGTTATGTAAGAGAAATTAAGAGGTAACATTTGCTCAAAACTCAGAGTTGATATGATCTAGGTGCCTGATAAAACATTTAATCTTGAACAACATGTAGCCACATAAATGTTATGCAGTCTACATGTAACCACATACATAGTCCAATTTCCAGTAATGAATAAGGATAGTGTATATGACTGTGAAGTTGAGGGCTGTGGAAACTGATTTTAAAACTTCAAAAGTTATCTTCTTAATTAGTTTTCAGTGCAATTCCCAATACTATATAGCAAGTCTGTGCTGAAAGGTTCCTTGTCTATTGATATCTTTTATAGTTAGTATGCTAAACCAACAACCAAGTAAAGCAAGCATGAGACATTAAGTCCTGCAAATAGTTTATAATAATCTTCAAATAGAGAATATATTAGGAAAAGTAAATTCTATAATTATATACCAAAACTCTAAATGAACAATTGTCAACAGACATTAAGTCTACCTGTCCCAAAAAGCCTGTCGTTCCACTTTCAACCAATGGGACTTCAGCAGCAAGGCAAAGACGGTTAACATGTCGTCTAGCATCCAGGTTATCCAGACCATTCAATACAACATTAAATTGCTTAAAAAATTCTACATTGAAGTCAGGATCCTTAACATTTGCATGGTAAGGTGTTATCTTTATTTGAGGTACAAATTTCAAGACCGCATCTCGAGCAACCTGATAAAAACAAAAATATTCATGAAGGATTCAAAATCACAAGTAATGAAGGAACACTAAAATCATCAGCATTAGATTCAAAGAACAGTTCACATACTTTGGCCTTCGACTGACCTACATGACTTTGTCGAAATAAAAATTGTCTATTCAAGTTACTGACTTCTATAGTGTCCATGTCAATCTGCATAAACCAAACAAAAACTATTAGAATATATAGCAGAAAGAACTATTACAAGATTACAATTCCAAAGAAATGATAAATTGATTAGATACTTTAAAGTCCTAAACAATATCACAAATACTATCATACTTTTTGTAAGATAGCTACCTAGTGAACAAGATGAAAATAGGTATTTGGAATGAGATTACAAGATTAATACAGGTAAGGAATATAGTGGCTAATCTAATTTCACAAACGAGAAAAAGATCATATTGAAGTGTCCAGGTCAATTGACACAGAGTAAGCCCATGATCAAAGGTTTAACCCGAAACTTAAACTTGACTGAGGTAACAAAGAAAAGTTAGCAAATAGGATCGTATGCCTCAGTTGGCTACCTCATTTTAAGGTTGTGAGCCTCCATCAGGTCTCACAGAGAAGCAAACAGACCATATCCATATCAATTTTTTGTTGAATTATCTCCAACAATAAACCCCAAGTCTCTTATATTTTTCTTTCAAAGAAGATTTCAAATGATTATACCATTCTATTTCATTGAAGAAGGGGTCTCAAGCAATACATACAACAGAACAAGGAGTCTCAAAAACATAACTACAGAAAGACCCTACTGAGCACCATCTCCAGAAAGTGCTAATTGAAGGCATAATAGAAAGAGGCGAGAGGTCAGCTGGCATCTTGTGGAGAACCTTGAGGAACATTGAAAGCACCTTGCCTAGGACACGAACCCTCCAAAGAAACAGTAGCTCCCTCCACTTCCGAAGAAACAAAGCCACATCTGGCGACCCTTCAAGGAAGACACCTTATCATATTGAAACCGTGCTGAATTCAAATAATCCTGAATATTTAGAATGTTGTTCCTTTTCACTTGATACCTTATCATATTGTGTGAAACCTCATGGGAATTAAATGACTCAGCCAAATCAATGATAAAATTCCCAAGAATATAGCAAGTTCAACAAGTTGGATAAGAAAAGAAAACAATTTGCACATGGTAGTAATTACTTCAGTATAAAACATTGTTCTTCTCCTCTACTTATTCTGAACATGTGTCTAACAATCAGCAAGCACATCAACAACCTATTCATTATATGCAAATTTTGTCAAAAAAATTCGTTGTAGAAGATTAATGTTTAGCATCCTAAATTCTTCATAAATTAAAAAAAACTGATGAAGTCACACGAGTATTACCTAATTCACCACCACTAGCCTGAAATACAAAAAGATTTGTAGACAATATTAACTTTTGCTAAACCCTAATATTTCGCAACCTCAATGACGCATCACACGCAACAATCACCAAGTGGAATTTGAAGTTGAAAAAATAAAACTAAGCTCAAGACTGGTTGCTTACGATGTGAACATCTTGAAATCCAGAAAGCGCGAGGGTTTTCAGCAATTCGCAACCAATGCCACCAGCGCCTACCATCAGCACCTTTGCACGCTGCAACCATGAAAATAACTCCTCTTAAAATCCGCTTATCTATCCGAATCAGCTATACCAAATAACAAAAAGAAAGAAAGAAATCACAGCAATTTAAGTAAAGTAGACTACGAAGGGCACCTTAATTGCCTCCGCCTTCGAATCCGAATCCATGTGAACAGGAAGCGGAGAGCAAAAGAAGCAATAGAAAGGAAATATTGTCAAATTTCAGAATTTGGGAAGTAAGGACGCTGCTCGCCACGGAGAGGAACTGGAATCCGATGACTCGCTGAAAAAATTATTAAAACAAAGAGAGAGAGAGAGGGGGGAGAAGGGTTTCTCTTATTATTAAGAAATCATCGTTATCTTGATCGTGGCCGTTGATCGCAGAACAAACGGTGATAATAAAGGGGTATTTTAAAAAAAACAGCAAAGTAAGATTCTTCCGCCTCGATTTCCGCCGCCGTACGCCGGCGGTTGAAAGGGTTCCCCTCGGTGCAGTGAAAGGGACGAGAGAGGCAAACGATGGTCGGTGGCCGGCCGAGTGACGGCGACGGCGATGACCTGACTCGGTTGCAGGTGAAGGAGACGGAATCCGGTACAATCCGATCATCATGGTTTTCAATTACCAGTTTTACCCTTGGGAGGTTGACCTTCGACCACATCGATGGGCTTCCAGGAAACTTCACTACTTAAAATGGCGTCCAAGGCAGTTCTGGTTGCATTAACGTTGCTTGTTTTGGGCTCCGCCATGGTCCAATCGCGAAGTGATCTCGATCTCGATCTCGACCTCGATTTCGACTATTTAAATTGGATTTACTGCAAATTTCACTTTGATCCTATTTATTTTTATATAAAAGTCCTTTTGATATTTTTATTATTATCTAATAAATATATCATAAACTACGAATTGGGTGGAAAAACAAGAGCGGGAGAGAAGAGGTGAGGTCGAAGGTAATCTAATTTTTTTTTTTTTTTTTCATATTTTGTATTATTATTATTATTATTTTTAATTGATCCGATCTGAAACGAGAGATGAGTCAATTCCTGATGGATCGTCTTCCGTTGACTTGGGGCCATGTTAGCTTTTGCTGGATCCGTCTTCTTCAATCAGGTATGCTTCATAGTTAATCGGATGTACTTGTCGAGTGGAGATGAGATAGACGAAATCTAATGAACCAACTCCTTTCCTATCTCGCCGAGCACTCTGCTTCTTGACTGAAATAGACTAACCAGAGGATAGAAGGGAGCCAAGGCACACTTTGGTGTGACCCCTCCGACGCTCAAGTTAAAGTCAAAGAAAAGAACAAAGATAGGGAACGGTGAGCAACAATAGTGATATGGGAAATATAGTCCAGAATCTACGTGGAAGTTGTCAGGTAGGCGTTGAGACCAAAGTTAATAGTCACCAATCTAGAAAGAATGTCTCGATATATCCCGATTGGGACTCGTCACCCACCGATCGGGTAAAGCCCAAGAACATTAAATACTCGAGCGAATGAGCGCAACATATCACAAGAACACCCAGGGTGTCTTCTACCCGATCAGAAAAATTCTTAAAAAAGCTAATGCAGGAGAAATTTACTCAGAGAGACTTTCCGATTGAAATATGTTATATTTCGACCGGGTTGATTTTGATCATAAACTCTCGCTCGGACAAACCGCAGGATACTCCTCTTCTTAGGACTGACAAAGCTATAAGCTTGGTGTAACATAGACCTATTAGTAATAAATTCTGAACGTGCAAGGAATAAGGACAGTACGACTAAAATGTTCTGATAATACGAACACCTCCTTACCATCACAGACACACTTTACTGTGGCAGCATGCCTCATTAATGGGAGTATACTTCTCAACAAAAGATATATAAGTAAGTCTACACATACAAAGGAGGTATGCAATAGATATTATACTGTTTCATTGTCGACTTTTTTCCTCTCCGATCACTAACTTGAGCGTCGGAGTGGTTGCATCGGGCATCCTCCCAGCCTTCCCTCTAACCCTCCAACTCCATTCTTCCATCTAGGGTCGGCGATTCTCTCGAAGTTCTGCTTCTAATCTGTTCACTCGGGGAGACGTGGTCAACAACTCATCCAGCTCATCGGTGGCTCGTTTGTCGAGGAGTCCAGTGCAGGAACAAATTGGCACCGTCTGTGGGAACATCAGATCCTGAATTGGAAACCACAATGGATGACACTAGAAGACCGACTATCACCATGTCTCAGAGCCATCTCGATAAATAATAGCTACAACAGTACAAGGAGCTTTGCAACAGCAACAGGAGATGTGGTAGCAGTAGCTGCAGACTATGTGGTACCCACAACACA